>JAHWFO010052656.1:363013-381129 GCA_023313115.1 Rhysida immarginata | reverse complement strand
GGTTTTTTCAATATGATTTTTCCTTACCCTTCTCCCAGATGGACCGTTCCTTTGTTACTTGTAGTAGCATTTAAGAGTAAAAGAGTAATGCATAACCAGATGTATAATCATAATCTAATGCATAATCTAATACACACACATTGGACGAATACAAATGGTAAATAATGCCTGCCTAAAGTAATTCAGAAATGCTGGAAATGATTATAATTTATGGTGAATGCAACAGAAACTATTGTGGTGGTGCACGCAAATATTACATTAGCTTTCCTCAATCAAATGTCACACATTGCAAAATTACAAGTATAATAAACATATTACAGAGAACCATTAATGACATTAATGTGATTGCTTATTTTGAAGCAAATCCCCATGCAAGTATTTAGAAATGCCTTATCGGAATGTGGGTTGTCATCCTGAAGCATCATCCATACCATCTCAACCCTGTTCATGCTCTTGAAAAAGAACAGGCCCAACCGTTGAGGATGGATTTTTGTAACTTTATGCTTGCTAAGCTAGACCTCAACAATCATTTTATTAGGTGCATTTTCTGAAGTGATGAGCCTACGGTTCACTCAAGATGATATTACTAATAACCATAATGTACATTTCTGATCACAAACCAATCCACACTTTTTATAGGGAAACAAACCATTAGTACAAATGGTCAACTAACGTCTAGTGCGGGATGTATGATTCGACAGTAATTAAACGAGAGTACATTGAATTGTGCTGGATGTATTAAACCTTATTATTAATAATGTGGTGTGTGACTGGGCAGACACTTTATCTTTGCCTTCAGCAGAATGGGACAGCATCGAGAGAACTACTGAGTGTCACAAATCTCAAGAAGTGCTTTCGGAACAGATTGGATTGGACAGTTTGCTTCTGTTCGGTGCCTTCTATGGTCACCTGATTTGATTCCCGTGGATTTCTTTGTTTTGAGGTAATGTGAAGGATGATGTGTAGCAAACTCCTCCCAGAGACTTGGATCAGTTTAAAATCTGAATTCAATACGCATGTACAAACTTTATCGAACAACATTTACTAATGTGTATGAAAACCAGGTGTTACGAATTCAGTGATGCTTCAGATGGTTCACAAATTGAACATTTGCTGTAATTTTCTTGTGAAATTGATTGTTTTTTTTTATTGATTGATTGTATCCAATAAACCATCCAGGGCCTGTATGGCCAGAAGCCGACGACTTGGGTCCCTGGATGGATGGTCGCCCATCCAGTGACTAGCCGTGGCTGATGTTGCTTACCTTCCCTGAAATAAAGAAATAGGTTATGTAAAAATGCTAATTTAGGGGAACTTGGTGTGTTCTACAAGTTTTCTATTGTCACAGTGTCGTATATGGTTAAAAGGTTACATTATCCACGTCAATGGTAAAATTTGACGTCAGCATCAGATTGCGCATCCTCACTTTCCTATAGCATTGTATTAACAGATGTATTAACAGACAGTTGACAATTAAGATTTAAAACATTGGAAAAAGATTAAACACAAATATATAGAATTCCTCCTAATATAAACGTGAAAAATTCTTTATTGACCCAACAAAAAATAAACCTAACAGCAATATGAAATAGTAAAAGAATCTGTTGTCCTTCATGGTAGATTCTTTTACTATTACATATTTCTTTTTGTTGTTAGGTTAATTTTTGTGTTGGGTCAATATACAATTTTTCATGTTTATATTAGGAGGAATTCTAAATATTTGACAGTTGACAACTTCCTTTGTGGAGTGGCAGAAGTCGTGTTTCGGTCATGACGAATTCGGCAACGGCTTAAATTCCGCTCACACGAATTTCATCTGCGACAGATTTTTTAATGCACCGTTTACGTATTTTATTATTTCGTTATTTGTTCTTTCATCCTCTGTTATATTTGCAGATATTTGGATAATCATTTCAAAGTAAACAGTGCGGCGCATTCAGAGTGCGAAATGGAAACTTATCATAAAAAAGACACTAATGACACAGTCATATACGAGGGAGCCCAGAAATTATTGCACCACAATTTTTTTCTTCAACACGAAAGAATTATGTTTCTTCTACACTCCCTATTTTTCCACATAATCTCCGTCCTCTTCTATGAACTTCCTTCAGCGAACCACAAGGGAGTGTATGCCCTGTCGGTACCAGTCTTTGTTCTGTTCATGCAGCCATGTGTTCACGGTGTGAATCACTTCTTCGTCATCCTCTAAATGTCTTCCACGAATGATATTCTTCAATGGCCCAAACAAGTAGAAGTCTGAGAGTGCTAGGTCAGGGCTATAGGGTGGATGGGGGAACACTGTCCAACCCTGTTTCGTGATGTGTTCCGACGTCCTCAAACAGGTGTGTTGAAGCAAACAATCAGCAGGGTGTGAGCGCTTCTAGAGTTTGGTTAATGTGTTCACATATGCCTCAGAGGTAATGGTGCTGCCTCTTGGCATCATATCAATAAGTATGACACCATCACAGTCCTAAAACACAGTGATCATGACCATACCAGCAGAAGAGTTGCTTTGAATTTTTTCTTCTGTGGGGAGTGCGGATGACGCCATTCCATCGATTGTCGTTTTCTTTCGGGCACAAAATGATGCACTCAAGTTTCATCAGCTGCGACAATCCGGGACAAGAAGGCTTCCCCCTCAGCTTCAAAACATAGCAGCAACTCAGAAGAAATGTTTTTTCTCAGAGCTTTGTGTTTCTCCGTAAGACAGCCCGAGACCCATCGTGAACACGTTTTTGTGTAATCAAGAGCACGGATGATTTCACCAAAACTTCCTTTGCTGATTGACAGCTCCATCGCCAAATGCCGAATCTATGTGTGTGGATCCTGCCGAATGAGCGCATCAGCACGCTGCATCTTGTCAGGTGTGACAGGCTAGGATGGCCGCCTCGACCGCGACCAATCTTGGAGCTCCGCCGAACTGCTTTCTGATGCCCTCGCACTCTATGCCCAGCGACTAACTGTAGTTCTGTCGACTGCTGATGCTCCGTAGACTGCACATATACTTTATGAATTTTTCCAACCAGTTTCTTGCTCCGCGTTGAAAAATTCAATGAAGACATGTTTCTTGTAACGTACATCACTTACAGATGCCATGCTGTTTCATTTAAAGCTCTATATATACAAGTATGTAAAACTGAAGCCATTTTTGGCCTTTTCGTAGGCTCATCGGCTTTTTAAAATTCTCGAAAATCATTCGTTTTTTATACAGTTTAACGGTCTTCGTAAGTATACATAAATTACATAAAAACGAATGATTTCGAATTTTAATAAGCAGTCTATAGTGAGTGAATCTACGAAAAGGCCAAAAATGACGTTAGTTGTCCATAGAGCTTTAGTTTCGTTGCTGCACCGTACGCTATCTGTTGGAAGAAACGGAAACTTTGCGCGCGCACTCCGAAAACTTCAAAGAATGCATATCTTAAGTTACGCATTCATACTATTGTTGGGGACGAAGAAATAATTGTGGTGCATTACTTTCTGGGCAACTCTTGTACATTCTGATAAATTATTGCTAACACCCCAACTGCAATATAGCTACACGTCACTACCTTTAACCCACATCTAAACCTCACGACGATTAGGGGGCTCTCAGGAAGGCGTCGTACTCTCCTTTACAAAGATCCGGACCACGGTGGCACTTACAAATGGCACACCTTAAGGTGGGACAACGGGGAGAGAGTGGTAACCCTTTACGCAAAATCAACAGACGCTTATACGCCACACAATAACAAACTATACACTCCCTAGACACCTCTTGGCTTAATAAAGGTACTACACATTGGCTGACACCAAAAAGGGTTTTCCAGGCATAGATTTTTCAATATTGCTCCTATTAAACTGTTACCGATCCGTACTCGTGCATCCAGCATAGCTTCACAAATCCCGAGCAATAGCCGGTTAGCATCACAGATTGCGAAATAATACAGAGGGCAATAATAATCTCTGACACAAGGGCCGCTTGAAATCCGTGATAACCTCCTGCAATTAGCAAGCACTGGTGGGATTCAAGCATTATGACCCATTTTCTTAACGTAAATATAGCTAGCTGTTCAGCGTGCATCTGCAAGAAAACACCTCAGCACTTGAGATTAGACTTGAACTTGATATTGCACTTGACATGAATCGGTTTATACGGGCAGAAACATAACTCTGTTCGGATGGAATAAACTCGGGTTCACAAATGCAGAAGCTACCCAAAATAAGAGAGTAATTACAGTCGATCTAACCAACTAGAAGTGAAGACACCGCCGACTTCTTATCTTAGTAGATTGCAATAACAAAAGAACGTCGATCGCAGCGTTCTACTGGCGAGGCTCTAAAACGGACGTTCCATGGGGTTTCTCATTGACTTCATTAAAACAGGACAGATAATTACATTTGATCATTTGTTTAACAGTTATCAAATGCATCTGAACCATAGAAACTAAACTTATCATTTGCGCCAACTTCCTTTGACGATCGCTCGTTAACCATGTTGGGGGGGGGGGGGGGGGAAAAAAAAAAACCAACCGCACCCCAAACGGGGTTCCCCTCTCAAACAACCAAAAAAAAAACGTCGTTGCCAAGGGCAATCACTCTTCTAAAAAACAATTAATACAACACCTTTGTTGTGAACTAAATTGCTGGAAACCCTGCTACAACAAAGCATTAGTAAAATTATTACTATTATTGCCACAGCTACCCAACCTTATTGTTACCACTTACAATATTGAAAACATTACAATATCGCTAAAAGAAAAACAACTAATAACACAAACTGTCAGCAAATAAGCTCTTAAAATCTCACCCACTACACTTAACCAAATACACCCCTCAAACATCACAACCACTACAACTACGCCACACAATTCACAACACCGCAATCAAACTAAACTCACATAAACACAGCTAGAAAAATTAATTAATTTTCAACATCCTCTACATAACGAAAAACACACACTGACACCAGTCACAACATAAAATTGGAGCAGCTTTACTACTTATACTTGTTGGTGAAATGAGCTAAGCGATACAATGTTCATAGAAGGAACTGGGTGTCTTGTACCATCACGAGCAGGAAGACAGCGACGCTCAATGCGTAAAAGGTAGGACACTATAAAAGTTTCAAGAATAACAAACAAGGTTGATGAGTTAATTGATGGCATAAATTAGTTAGCAAACTAAACTAGTGAGCAAATAGGTAATTGTCTGCTTACCAATTGAAATTTCTATTACATATAGCCTAGTCCTAGCCCTTCCATGACGAAGCCTTGGCAAACCCAGGGTGCAATTGTATGCACTTCGAAGTTTATTCGGCTGGGAGAGTAATGAAGATTTTACGTGAAAAAATCTTGTATGTCTTTGAGTAGATCTGTTACCATAGTTATGAAGTCTCCTGATACTTGCGAGATAAAATCCGATACCTGACGGGGCGACAGTGTCGCTGTATCCGGAATCCAGCTATGGAGTCGAAAATGGAAATGACCGCTTGACATATACTTGGAGGATAGACGCTCTCCTGACATTGATATCCGCCTCTCCACTGATATCTCGTTGAGTCACCGTAGACAAAACTGCGATACAATTCTCATCAAATAACTTCATTAACGTTGGCTTAGCTCGCTGATCAAGGCGATGAATTTCGCTACAAAAGTCTAAAGAATCATCAGAATGAAACTTGTGGGACATGTTTGAGCATATGACACTAGTTATGTCTCTCTCTAAAAATTCTGGATTTCCAACATGAGAGGAAGACTGTATTTGCTTATCTAATCGCTTTTCATTGATTTTCATTCGTCTGGTTCACCCATCATCCTTAACAGGCATAGAATATAGGAATCCTCCGCGGTCTCGGAGACGTCTTTCCTCTTGAAATTCCGCTCACTTCTCTCCCAGTTATTTCATCATTTCCTCTCTGCTCAGTCTGCACAACAACGCCACCACAATTGCTATGACGCTTATATCTAAATTTCTTAATATCATGATAACTTGAATTAATTTTATCGACCCTAGCAAGAGATAGAGCCAACGTCTGTTCATCCAAGCAGACGCCCCTCTCATCCATCTCTACGCGCTCGCTTTCTCTTATCACAGGATGCTGTGACAATCAGCGTGTATATCTAAATCAAATAATAGTCATTAAATAACATCTCAAGAACGGTCAGCGAGGATCTCATCTGATCTCAAAATAAAAAGCTCACCGCAGAATTCACCGAAATATCGAATTGGCAAAACATCTAAGAATCTAATTTGTTGTAGCTTCAAGCAGTGATTTTTTTCCTTTGCCAAACTTCAGATGTTTAAATTTTTATGAAAATAGGGGGGGGGGGAAGCATTACGCTATCTACTTATCCGCAGGATGGGACTATCTGGTTCAGATTCAGGCTGTGGAATTTTCTTTTCTGTATTCATCAATCTGTAGTTCGACGTAAATTGAAACCTCGTTGATCATTCTTGAAATATTATTTGATGAATTTTACCCCATTAAGAGACAGTCCCATCCTGCGAACAAGGTTACTGCTGTAACCAGCCCTAAGGACATGCAGCATGCGTAATGCTTTCATGTCCACAATGGCGTAATTGGTTAGCGCGTTTAGGTCGAAGAGCTGAACGTTTCTGGTTCGGATACAGGCTGTGGAATTTCTGTCTTTTTTTCATCAACAAATAATATTGACAATAAAACTGTACAGTTTTCCCATACTTCAACTTAAGAACTTGATCACTGAACACGTGTGTTCCATCGTGGCAACAATTTCGTCATAGCATCTGCAAAAAGGTCTGGATCTTCCACTTTACAATCACATTGCCTATAGACACCACTAAAAATGTAAACAAGCATGTTCAGATTTTACTTGCGTAGGCCATATTGCCACGCTTCCGGGCAGCTAAAGTGTTAAGCATTAAAACAGTGTACCTGTCTCGCTTGCTAAAAAATCCGCATATCCACCGCTTATTTTCGTTGCTTGCCTGTTGAAGCTCAGAAATAGTATCATGAAAAATTCTTTTTAAAGAAGGAGATTTTATATGAAGATTTTATATGATTTTATATCATGTTTTTTTTGACGAGGACGTAACGAAGGCAAAGTGGCCCGGTATTACATACAACGACGCTTGTGAGTACTTTCTAAAAATTATTTTTTAATACAAGTATTCCACTGAACGCAAAAAAACTTCAATAGTTGTAAAGTACGCTGAATTTATTTAGGAACGACAAAGTAGTCATTTGTTTAATGTGATGCGAGATACGACCTGGGCAAACATCGGGCATAGAGCATGGCGAAATGCAGTGAACAAAAAGGGAATTGTATGGCCGGATAAGTGCAGACATTTTCTTTTTTATACAGAAATTTTCATAACACGACAAACAAGAAATTTGTTTAATTTTGTAGAAATTAAAACGACGGGTGGAGTCAGATTGAATAATTAGCCGTCTGTTCAACCCATGCGTTTGTAATTTTATTATTATTATTATTCGAGTTTTATTTTTTTATTATCACTGCAGTTTTATTAACTTTATATTACGGACGTGACAAGAGAATCGATTTTTACAGTTTATGAAATACAACCTCTGACAATTAAGTTCGGTGAATGAGTTCACACAACAAAATGCAAAACAGATAGAGCCACATTTACTTTATTGTCTTTCGAAATAATCACCCTGGAAGGCAATACACTTTTGGGATCGGGTGTGTAAGTCCTGGAAGCTCCTTAGGGATGGCTTTAAGTTCACGTGTCACATTTGCTTGAATGTCTGGAATGTCCGCAAATCTGTGTCCCTTTAAGGCCCGTTTCAGGCGTGGGAACAAGAAAAAGTCCGCCGGTGCCAAGTCTGGTAAATAAGGTGGATGAGCTATGGATACGACCCCTTTGTTGGCAAGGAAATGTTGCACGATTACGGCAGTGTTCCTCTTTGATCCATTACACATTTGATCCACAGTTACGTGCGCACGCTGCACCTTCAACTAAAGAAACGAGCATCTGCTAAACCATTGCACGCACAAACGTGACCTGTCTGAACTTGCTTAAACAATGACTGGGCCTGTATTCACAGGCATTGTTACTCGCGTAAAGCTGGCACAGATTAGGGTGCGATCTCATTCACAAAACTTAATTGTGAGAGGTTGAATAACGAATACAAGGCTACCGCTTGTAGGTTGACAATTTTTTCCGCTGATGGCATTCACCTAAGCACGTCGTTCTTCGATATTGCGTGTAAATTTTAGACAGTGCATTTTGCCACCACTCTATGCCTTACCGAACTGCTGAACAACAACTTCCAAATTTCATGTAAATTCGCATTTTATTCTGGTAAAAATCTCTACGTGATCCACAACACACAAACGCAAGCACAGAGCTTCAAGCTCGAACCGGATGTATACTACGAATCATTGGCGCGCTCTAAAACAGCTTGACAAAAAATGGATCAATAATAGTATGGGAGATTTGCACGAGGGGCGATCAAAAAGTATGACTACAAACCCTGCAGTAAAATGTGTACAATTTATTTCTTACAACTAATACAGCCAACTGAGAGTACATACATTAGGTTATTTTTCGACATAGTCTCTATATCGGTTTAAATAATTGTGAGATGAGTAGGAATATTCGCTCCTGGTAAAAATCCATTCCTTGCGTGTTCACCCACGTTGTCGCGAAACGGCCAGGACTTCTCACCGAGGGCGTCATCCTCCTTCATACAACGCTCGACCTCATACAATCCAGCAGACCACCATGCTGTAGCAGTTTCGCAGACCACCATACTGTAGCAGTTTCGAACATCCTCCCTACACACCGGACCTCGCTCTATGCGACTTTCACCTCTTTCCTTACTTGAAGGAGCACCTAGAAGACCGATGATTCGCTTCAAACGACGAGATGAAACTATTCATGACAACGTGGCTGAACACGCAAGTACAGGATTTCTACCAAGAGGGAATATTCAAACTCATCCCACAACCTACAAGTGCCTAAAACGATATGGAGACTATGTCGAAAAATAATCTAATGTATGTACAATCAGTTGGCTGTATTGGTTGTTTGAAAAAATGTACAAATTTCATTGCAAGCTCTGTAACCTTACTTTTTGATCACTCCTCGCAAAATAGTGGAAATCTCAAAGACTGACTTGTTCCACAAGTGGCATCCTATGTAGATTCCACGTTGGATGCCCCTGAGGTCCTTTGAACGACCTATATGTTAATAATACGAAGCAGATGTGTGTCTGATGGTGTTTGATACTATTTAAATAATTTACATGTCATTATCATGCAACATTTGGCACATTCCATGAGTTGGGAGGGGTGTCCCTATACTTTTGATCATATACTGTATGTCTGTATATTGTCTGTATATTGTCTGTAACAAGCCAATTTCTTCAACATACGAGGTCTATTTCAGCCCTCAGAACTCGAGAGTTTTTGGCCAAACACTCGATCACTGTTCTTCCTCACCCACCCTACTCACCTGATCTCGCTCCTTGTGACTTCTTCTTGTTTCCCAAACTCAAAAGACCTTTGAAAGGAATTAGATTTGAGACGATTCCCGACATAAAGGCAAATGCGACGAAGGCGCTAAAGGACATCACAAAAGAAGCGTTCCATGACTGTTTCCAAAAGTGGAAACACCGTTGGGATAAGTGTGTGCGTCGGGGAGGAGAGTACTTTGAAGGGGACCCAGATGTATAACTTCTGAATAAAGTATATTTTGTTTTATGACGTCAGTCTACGTATTTTTTGAACAGACCTCGTATACAGATATTGAGGAGATAGACCATCTATGAAAAAGCAAAGGAATACAAAGAATTATTTCTAATCGAAGCATTCGATTTCTTCAAAGATGATTAAAACAACTTTGTGAATAATTTTATTTATCCTCTGGTTTCCGAAATTTTCTTTATTCAGTGAATTTGTTATCATTTTTCAATAATTCTAGCACTCTTTTATCCAACCTTTACCCACATTGACCGTTGATTTAGAGCTATCTGTTAAATATATTATTGGATCCCATAGAAAAATAATTATAACGCGTATACAGGATTGAATCTCCGTAAAAACGGGTTTAGGAATTAAACCAGCTTCAGTATTGATCAGTATTGGACTGAAGACGGTTAAGCATTTCGCTACCAGTTTTATTTTTTCATGGAATATTTTATTTCTTCGTTTTTCTGGTATCACTAACCTTTCTATTTGATATGTTTTTTCAAGATTTAGGCCTGCATGATAGCTTGTAGAAAACAGCAATATACAAGATGGAACACAGGCTTCTCATATTTATTTGTATGTGGGACAAATACAGAGTGTGCAGGTCAATCCTCTAATTGCTCCTTTGGATATGCAAGGTTCCTGAATTAGAGCGATATTTATGTCCTCAGTCTGGAAAATTCCGCTGAGGTTGACAGCCTCAGCTTTCTTTTCCTCTCTGGTCTTGCGACTTATAGCCGCCGCAGGGAGCAAACCGGAGGACTCTTTCGTGGTTATTCCTACCATGTTAAGAACTACCTTAAATTCCTAATCCCTGACAGGGTCTTCAAATGTGGTTGACTCTATGTCGGCCATTTCTACCAATTTGGAGTCGTCCAATGGCTTCTGGTCCCGTATAGGGTTCCTAGGCATAAGATATATTAAATAATTATTATCCATAGACTATGGATTAAATTGCAAGAAAGACAGTTCTTCCCGGGAGTATCTGCATGCCGGGATAAGGCTAAATACTTCTGAATGTTGCTATACACCCAGGAAGCTCCGTTTGAACCACTCTAACTGGATTTCCATCCACCCTTCAGTGTGCATTGCACATTGGGTTTGCGACTAGGTCTGTGTCTCCTTATTGGTTATTCAGGGTGTCCTGAGTCATTTCTACTTAAGATATTCAACTATTCTCTATCTGCCGACGGGCCCAGTATATTCAACTCAAGCTCTGATTACAACCACTTAGACATAATTTATGGAACTATAAGTTGCAAAAACTCTGAGACATGAGTCTAGCCTAATCTCATTCATTTTTTGCCAAAATAAATGTTTTTGCATCTTGCGGAACATGTGTATCCGATTGATAATGAAAGGGTTAAGACTTTAATATAAATTTAAACATTAAAAATATACGAGTATTATGTTGAGAATTAAAGTAACTCAAAAATCAATTATTGTAAATGTCACCCGAATTCTGATAAAAAAAAATTAGTGTATTATAGCAAAAAGAAAAAATTAGTATCTTCATCTTATTTATAAAATTCATTAGTTTTAAATCTCTATTTTATTTACAGTTCAATTCTCCAGACAGATCATCGAGTATTTCCTACGCATACGTTGAACATGTCCAAATCGTGGTTCCTGGTATTAGGTTTGGTCTTCTTGACGACTTCATTCCATCACAGCAATCAAGCGAATGCCATGCCGACTATGGAAAGTGCCCAGATAACTCACAGCATCTTCGGCACCATAAACTGTCCGGGAAATCAAGCATACGACCCCGCAAGGAATGTCTGTAGAACAATAATTAAAGAATCAGATTCCTCAAGCAGTGAATATGAATAAAAATAAATGCAAAAAATTATGATTTATGAATTAATTTAAAATAAAAATAATGTAAATTCTCTCATTCTTATAATCCATATACATGGTTGTAGAACCGAGAAATGGATTTCTTATATACCAATTCTTGAATATGTTATGTTCTTATTAAAGTTTGTATTTGAAATATTATTAAAATACAAGTTTAACAGCTTATATTTAAAGTATAAAACAATTAATTGTGGACAGATGCGTATAAGAAGATAACGGGGAAGACACTCCAATTGTTCATAAAGAAATGAACGAGAAGAGAGTTTGTATGTTTCTCCCCGTTATATTCTTCTAAAAGTTTAAATGAAGTAAAGCCTCTTTTTATATCATAAAAAACGTTACACAGAAATCCGCATATTTAAAATGTCATATGGCGGCAACAATTCATAGACTATTAGTTCAGATTAAATAAGTGAAAACACTGAAGAGAATTATAAAAGAAACTTTAATGTAAACTAAGTTATAAGTTTAATGTTTTATTAACAGCTTCTATTGATTGTCTAAGAAAATTTATATGAATACCACAAACTAGGAATATGTGATTTATTTAAAAAATAATGAATACAAATTTTTTTGAGATATTCACAAGAAGGAAGAATATACTGTACAAAGTGATTAAAAAGTCAAGAAAAATTTTAAAACTCTATATAATAATCCACCGATCTCTGTAAATCTTTACGTAACTTGAAATTTATAACTATCCTCTCGCGTCAGGGGCCGCTTCATAAAATGATAATTGGGAAATTTTATTTTGTTACCCATTTACGCCGAAATTATTAAAAATGGAAATTGAGACTTCATATCTTAAATTTATATTCTGTAGTATTTAAAAACATGAAAAATAATTTACAAAGACATAAAAAATGCAGTACAAGTTTTGCCATCTATGGACGACAGCATATAATTTTAAATACGGTAAAATCTAAGTGTAAATGGGTTAAATTGGAGGAAGTGGAAGAGAATAGTGAAAAATAGCGGTCACACCTCTGTCAAGGTTATTGCAGTAAATGTTCAAAGAAACTTCCTCCAATTTAACACATCTACACTTAGATTTTATAGTATTTAAAATTATATGCTGTCGTTCTTATATTTTATAATTTTTTATGTCATTGTAAACTATTATATACATGCTACAGAATATAAATTTAAGATATGAAGTCTCAATTTCCATTTTTACCAACTTTGGCACAAATGGGTTAACAAAATGAAATTTCCTAATTATCATTTTATGAAGCGCTCCCTGAAACGAGAGAATGGGCTACCTGCAGTACTGTCCTGTATACATGTACGATATATGTATATTATTTGCAAAGAAATACGGTATAGTACTTTATAAATGAAACATCATATAACAGTATATACTGGATTATAGCTATAAAATTATAAAATATAAATACCGGGTGGGCAAGAAATAACGTGAGGTGTTCAGAGCTCGCTAGCGGGAATTCTATTAGGCCAAATGCAGTACGTATTTTAGTGTATATACTTAGTGGAACATGCAGTTTCGATTTCTGCAAAAAAAAAAAAAAAAGTACCAAAAGTCGCCATAGGGGGCGCTTATTTCAAGAACACAATGAATACATTTGCATAAGCGCGTTCCGTGTTGAGCAATCATGACAATAAAAGGCAAGGCTGAGGATTTCCCATCATTCACGAACGAATGGCCTGACGATGACGCTTACTCTGCCTGACCGGGCGTTATTAGTCAAGTTGTTTTATCAGAAGAACGACAATGCAAGTGCTGCCCTTCGTGAATTCCGGCGATTGAAAACGTTACGAAGAGGATCTATGAGCATAACTAACTTACGGAAAATGATTGAACGTTTTGAATCTACCGGAACTCTAGGGACGCAAACGAATCAGGCAGCAACACGTTGAAGAAGTTGCAACTGCTGTTGTGGAACAGGAGATGACTACTGTGCAGGGTATCAGCAGTGCACACGCAATAGCACGCCAAACAGATTTCCCATATTTGACGGTGAGGAAAATATTGCATAAGATATTGACATTTTATCCCTATAAACTCACACCTGTTCAACAATTGCTTCCTGGAGATGAACGTATCCGAACTGACTTTTCGTTGAGATTTTTATGGAAGTGGATGATGCATGGCCATGGCAAATATTATGGAGTGATGAGGCACATTTTTATTTGAATGGTGATATCAATACCCACAACTGCCGTATTTGGGCTGCATCAAATCCACCAGTGTGTCTGCCAACTCCTATGCATTCACCAAAACTAACAGTATGGTGCGGCTTTACTGCTTTTTTCATCATCAGCCCATACTTTTTTGAAGAAATCCGTCCCCGTGGACCGGTGACTTGTTCCGTCAATTCTGCCAGGTATGCCGATATGCTTGAGAATTTTGTGATACCACGATTGCAGGAAAAAGGTTGTTTGGATTCTACCATTTTTATGCAGGATGGTGCGCCACCGCACATCGGACGTCAGGTGCAGCAGATCTTGCGAGAACGTTTTTCAGACAACAGAATAATTAGTCGTGCATTTCCCATGGTATGGCCACCCAGATCGCCTGATCTCAACCCTTGTGATTTTTGGTTATGGGGATATTTGAAAAGCCTTGTGTATCAAGCACATGTTCCTGACCTCTCAACCTTAAAGGATCAAATAACGTTACATATCAGACTAATTAATGCAGATATGCTGCGAGCTGCCGTAGAAAATGTCGTGTACCGCATGCAGCTATTGGAACAGCACATTTGTAATTAAAAATAAAGCATTGTTTATTGTTGTTACTAAAGTTGGTTTGTACGGTATTTGTTCATTTGACAATTAGGTATCCCTTGTTTTCTTGAAATAAGCGTCCCCTATGGCGACTTTTGGTACTATTTTTTTTTTTTTTTTTTTTTTTGCAGAAATCGAACCTGCATGTTCCACTAAGTATATACACCAAAATGTACTGCATTTGGCCTAATAGAATTCCCGCTAGCGAGCTCTGAACACCTCACGTTATTTCTTGCCCACCATATATATGTAAAAAAAAAAACATAACACTGCAATTACACTTTTGAAATAAAAAACTGTCTTCTGAGCAGTAATTTGGCTTTATAATAGGAGTTTCAGGGCTGAAGACTGATAGCTGTGAAGAGAAATGTTCTATGGCAAATTCTATTTCTCTCGATGCTGAAGGCTGAAGACAGTCGGGGGCGATAGAGTTGTCATCTTGATGCTGCTGTGGCTGGCATCACATAAACATGTTTAAAGTTATTTATTCGCTGCTTTACAATTTAATAGTTATATTCGAATTTATACTGCTGCATGATGTTTCATTTATAAAATACTATACCCGTAATTCTTTGTAAATAATATACATATATTGTAAAGGTTACGGAACTCGGGGGATGATTATAATGAGTTTTAAAAATTTTCCTGACTTTTGGGTGGTGTAGTCGAACGCTTTTTGTCATCGTAGACTTTGACTACCAAATTTAAGTTCGCCCATTTTCTCAAAATCTTTCAAGGGAAAGTGTGTGATTAAAAATTGGTTTTTGACTAATGTGGTGCTGCTCTACATGGTAGCAATCGTAAAATTTTCTTTATCTTAAATAGTTTTCAAGTTAGCAAAGGGGATCAAGTCACATTTGAGTGCGGCAATGAATTCTAAATCCCCCAATTACCTATAATCAACACTCATCGATCTCGCCTACCTGGAAGCTTTTAGATATCTGCCATGTTACCAGACTGTTTGGACACACAGTATATACCGAGCTATTGTTGATTTAATTTTCCAGTCGCCATACATGTGAATTATTTTAAACTTTTCTTCTAAAATAAGTGCAGCCCTATCTTTTTTAGATTTATTACCAACGCATTCTGTTTTGCGTTTCGAATTCATTCTAAGAGTAAATAAACAATGAACGGATATATATTTAGAGAAGGACGAGACACAAGAACCCTGGAATACAATAAATAATAGTTATTAATTAAAAATACAAAATGAATACAAAATAAGATATAATAAACAAAAATAATATGAAATAATAGATAAAATCATTTATTTTATTTTGATTTATTTATTTTTTTTTTTTGATTTTGATTTTATCTATTATTTTTTATTATTTTTGTTTATTATATCTTATTTTTTATTCATTTTGTATTTTTAATTAATAACTATTATTTAGTAAATAAACAACCAATACTAACGGTTTTAATCTACACAAGCGACTAAACTGTCCATCTAAACCATCTCTTGACGTTTATTAATACTGTAATCTATCACTGCAAGTATTTCTGTAAATGCCGAGTGGTATACAGTATGTACTGTAATGGATGATGAAGACGAAAAACCGTAAACATTTATTACGTAACTGTTACGTAAGTCGGGGGATGACTGTAATTCGCAAACGAATGTGCTGCACAGAAATGATTAAAATGAAGTCAGATTTTTCCAAAGATAAAAAAATTGATAGAATTATTAAGCTTTTGAACAACATATGGCGTTGTGAGATCACAGACATCTCATAACTAAACTATAGGCATAGAAATGCTATCATTAATAGGGAGGGCCCTCTAATTAACCTTTTGTTATCAGAATAAGGAAAATGCCTGTGCGGCATTCGGGGATATTGACGCATGTATGGAATGGAGATGGTAAAGGAACTGTGATGTGTGCTGCAATGACAAAAATCATACGACGATTTGTAGCCACAAGTTCTTTGGCGGCCCAAAGAGTCGAACAGACCATACAGCATTGTCAGAGATTTTCTGCACACAGGGAATGCAGTGGGCGAGAAGTGTCCCAACGGATAGGCATTTCGTACAGCAGTGTATGACGATTATCCTTGAGCGATTTCCCTTACAAGTTGCAACCTAATGACTTCATCACCCGCCAAGATTTCGCTAATTGGGTATTCATTAAAATGACTGGGTATGCAGTACGACTGGGTTTTTACTGTGCTTTGGACCAATGAAGCGCATTTCACGCTATTTGGCAGTGTTATCGGACTTAATTGTCGTGTGTGTAGTATGGAAAATCCGCTTGCATTTGGTGAACAACCCCTACATCAGCCAAAAATTGCCATCTGGTGTGGCTTCATCATCGCTAATTTCATAATCTATCCATTGTTTTTCGAGAAAGTCACAAGGTGTCACGTGTAAGAACCAGAAATGTAGTGGAAGCTTAAGATTAACTACAAAAACAACTGTGAACACTTACTTACTTGCTTACTTTCCAAACCCGCTTATCCGTTAGGGTCGCGGGGGTAGCAGCCCTATGGAGGATCTCCAGCGATCGCGATCTTCCGCCATCAGGCGCATGTTCTCCCTGGTAATATCCAAGCGACTCGAATCCAGATTCTCCATGTAATCTAGCCACCTGGTTCCAGGCCGAACCCTTGGTCTCTTACCCACCGGCTTGGAAAATAACAACTGCCTAGGAAGACCAGTTTGCGGCATCCGTATCACGTGGCCATACCAGCGCAACTGAGATCTCTCAATGCGGAGAAGTAGCGGCTCAACACCTAAAGACTCCTTTATTGTGCTGCTGTGCACTCTATCTAGTAAGGTAAATTAGAACACTGAGCCGTATTATATGTCCGAAATTAGAACACTTTTTTAAATTTTATCAATACAATTATTGACTGAATATAGGAAAAATTGGAAAGAGCGTTTAACGCCGTAAAAAAAGAACAGTTTCTGATATATAAACTTACGATATATAGACTAAACAATGCGACTGGTTTAGAAAGAAATCTTTATAAAACAAATAAAACCTTTTGAAGCTAAATAATTTCTAGCTTAGGAAGCAGTTGATTTAACTTGCTTCAAACTTAAATTACAATTGACAGTTGTAAAGGTAACTCGGCCAAGCGTTTTGAAACTAATTATTAAATACTAGCTACATTCAAAAACTCCGTGGTAGTCGTGTTGCTAAAAATCTGATGTCACTTCCTGCATGAACCGTGTCCCGTGTTGCAAAACGCCTAGCACGGAGCACGGGGTACTCTCGACCGTGTTCGTGTACAGCCTTCTCTAATCATGTAGGCTGTGGTTCGTGTTAGCTCTCTAGCACGACATTGGCGCGCATGCTCATTGTGGCATTCCTCATCTTTCTCATGAAAAGTTGTAATGGCGGAAAAACGCCGCTTCCCTGAATATTTTATAGTTATACGAATTAATTACGCCATCATCCCATGATTAATTCGTGTAGAAGGAACTCTATTTGTTCAAGAACATCGGTTATGGAAAGCAGAAAAGTTATTTTTGATAATCGGAGAAAATTGGGTCGAAAGTAAAGTGCCTATCGCTAATAGCTCCACTATCTCCATCTGGTGGGAAAATTGTAGCCGCGATAATTAGGACCACTGCCTACTTGATACTAACTGCGTGTCCACTGAGACTAAAAACTGTCAGCCAGTAGTATCGTAAATAAACGTTAGAGGGCGCCACGTTTTCTACCTATACCTACATAAAACTGTTTATATTTTTATAGTAAATATATATTACTTTTTCAGCTTTAATTTGAAATAAAAAATTAAAAATACGATTTGAAGTTTTAATGCGGATTACTAATGAAACAAGGAATCTTTTTTGCAATCATTATAATACAAAGTA
>JAHWFO010052656.1:342915-362613 GCA_023313115.1 Rhysida immarginata | reverse complement strand
TTCTCGATAGAGGTTTATTGCATATTATTTTTCTTTCCTCATTCAAATCCGTTGACAGAAAACATGAATTTGTTAGTAAAATTTTTAAAATTGTGTATAAAAACAACTTTTTAATTTCAGAGTCATGTTTTTTCTTACCGCATCCACATCTAAACCATTGAATGTCACTTATAGATGGCATTAGCTGCTCCATCACAATACGGTTACTCTGAAGCACGGTATAAGAATAAAATTTATTTTTCCACTCTGCTCTGAAGAATGCTGCGTTTGGGATGATAGGAGGATTTTATGCAGATACATCAAAGATCAGCACTCTTGTGAACTTGCAGTCATAAATTTGATGCGAACAGAATCAACATCCGGCATCAATATTTTCATTGAATTTCAAGACAGGGGTGGCCTTTTTTTACCCAAATCCTAAATTTTTTTCTTTAATCAGTTTAATTGATGATTACGTGAAACATTTTCTATCTTCTTTTAAAAAAAACTCAAAAACTCTCAAAACATTTGATGGAGCAGCTAATGCCATCCATAAATGACATTCAATGGTTTAGATGTGGATGAGGCGAGGTTGGTTAGTTGGTTTACTAGAAATTTTGGCGTCGACTATTAAGGTCATTTTGCGCCTTTTACACAAGTTTTATCTGTACGCAGCCCAGGACAAACACAAACATCCATGCCCACGGCGGGATTCGAACCCACGACCAGGCAGACTCGAGAACTAGAAAGCCTACGCCAGAGAGGATGAGGCGAGGAAAAACATAACTCTGAAATTAAAAAGTTGTTTATACACTGGATTTTAAAAATTTTACAAACAAATTTCTGTCAACGGATTTGAACGAGGAAAGAAACTCTATGCAATAAACTCTATATGCAATAAACTTCTATCGAGAAAAATATTAAAATTATAATTAAAAATATTACTTTGTATTAAAATGATTGCAAAAAAAATATTCCTTATTTCAATAGTAATCCGTATTAAACCTTCAAATTGTATTTTTAATTTTTTATTTCAAATTAAAGCTGAAAAAGTAATATCAATTTATTATAAAAATATAAACAGTTTTATGCAGGTATCGTAAATAAACGTCAGAGGGAGCCACGTTTTCTCCCTATCCTCTGGCAGACTTTTTTCCATTGTTTTCTGTCTCAGTGGACAGGCAGTTATTATCAACACAGTCATTTAATATAGATGGTCTTTCGACTCCGTTTCAGACGGTGTAGTTGACAAAAGCTCCACCAGTTGCCGCTGCGATCCATAGAGCCTGGCCTCGTTTTCCATTTCTCATTGATTCTCCTATGCACGTTGTCTGTTTTTAGTCTTCGTTCGCCTCGTTTTTTCATAATTCACTTTAGTTTCATTATTACAACTGGAAGGTTGCATGTATTATTATCTTATTTACAATGCCAACTTGCTTTGTACCAGGTTGTAATTCTGGATATCCATTATGTAAAAAAAATTATCATCTATTTAAAGTGAAGCAGAATCAAGTTTCACAATGGCAACGGGCTATCCCACGCTGAATACAAAATGTTATGTGTGTGAGTTACATTTTAAACAAAACTTTATTTTATAAACATTTAAACACAACATAAATGGGCAAGAAATTGAAATTCCAAGAGATAGATGGACTTTATCACCAGATGCTTATCCAACTAAATTTTCAACTTTGCCAAGCTACTTGACTAAAAAGCTGCCCAAAAAAAGAAAATCTCCCAGGAAAAGACAAATTGAAGAAAATATACAAGGTAATTTGACACCAATAACCATGCTTCTTTATATAAAAAAAAGAAAATAAATAAATTATAAATTATTATAAATTATTTTATTTTATAAATTCCATTTCTTTTTTTAATTGTGTTGTGGTTATTTTTAATTTAAAATAGGAAAAAAAGGAAAAAAAAATGACTGTATTTTGCCTCCTGGTGCAAGATTAGTTTTGGAAGAAAATGAGATTCCTACACATGGTAAATTTATTAACTGTCTCTTTTATTCCTACCAATTATATTGTAGGCTGTTCAATTAAAGAACATGCTGTATATTTAACAGGACAAATTATACATTTTTTTAAAGTGTGCAGGCTCTTCCTTTTTACAAGAGAATTTAATAAGAAAACCAAATCCAAGACGAAAAATTATAGGAAAGTATCCTGTATGCAATAAGCTCTTTAAATTTTGTATGATTTTCAAAATATTATTGTAAATAAAATGTATTGTAAAATGTTTTAAATCATTTCAACTGTGTTGTCATTTAAAAAAAATAAATTATTTTAAAATTTAAACTTAAAAAAATTTATGAAACTAAAACTCTAATCTGTAAGAACTGTAACAAAAACTTTTATTTTTAAATGGCCCTAACCCTAAACATTAATTTGGAAGGTTTAATATTTGTTCCATTATTCATCTAAGCACAGAGAATGAATGTTATTTTCTAATTAAAATTTTTTGTGAAATAAAATTTCACAAATATTTTTTGTATTACGAAAACTTCTTCATTTTCTTTGCCTATCCACGCCTAAAAATACTGAACAGCCAGGGTCTGATGTTTTCAGCGCCACTCTGCTGGCCAAAATGGGAACCACATATTTTGGTAGCATTGGATCAGTTAGAGTCGAAAGACCACCTATATTAAATGACTGTGGTATCAAGTAGGCGGTGTTAGGACACGACTTACTGGATGCTAACGACCTGTTCATTTAGCTGATTTCCATTGTTATTTCAGGCAGACAAAACAATATCGCCTAGAGAGAAAGCCTGCTCACGGAAAAATCATGCATTGTTACATCACCTACGGTAGAGACCAATGACGTATATTAAAGATAGACTCCGAATCCTATTGTTGTAACATGAAGCAAATTGGGAAGCTCCATGCCCATAACTGTCATGGCCGAAAGTAGTGAAGATGATGCAAAAGACATGGCTAAACAGAAGAGTAGCTGATTAATAATTCTTTCACACGCCGATCACGGAGTGATAAGTTTATCTTTTCGTTTACTTTGTATTTGAAATATTTTATAAACAATTTTTCGATCATGGTTTCAATTTCAATTTCATTTCGATTGTCTTTCAGTTACGTATTTTCATTTTAGTTACGTATTTTTGATTTATTTTTGAGGAAAATGATGCCTGATCTTTTTGTTTTGTTTATTTGTACAGTTGTACGCAGTTTAACTTTCAGGAACGGTTTTGAATTAATTATTCCTCAGGCCCAAAATCTTCAAAAATAAAGCAGCCAGACAGCTAATTACTCCACGGCTCACTCCTGCCCAGAACTATCATCATTTTGCCGCTGTTAACAATAGGATTCGGAGTCTATCTTTAATATACGTCATTGGTAGAGACTATTTCGTGCTTATTATTGATAGAAATATGATCAACAATACCCTATCGTAGGTGATGTAACAATACTCTGCCTGATCGGTCTCAACCAATGACGTATATTAAAGATAGACTCCGAATCCTATTGTTGTAACTTGAAGCAAATTGGGAAGCTCCATGCCCAGAACTGTCATGGCCGAAAGTGAATGAAGATGATGCAAAACACATGGCTAAACACGAGAGTAGCTGATTAATAATTCTTTCACACGCCGATCACGGAGTGATAAGTTTTTCTTTTCGTTTACTTTGTATTTGAAGTATTTTATTATATTTTATAAACAATTTTTCGATCTGGTTTCAATTTCTATTTCGTTTCGATTGTCTTTCAGTTACGTATTTTCATTTTAGTTACGTATATATGATTTATTTTTGTGAAGAATGATTCCTGATCCTTTTTTTTTGTTTGTTTGTACAGTTGTACGCAGTTTAACTTTGAGGAATGGTTTTGTATTAATTATTCCTCAGCCCCAAAAACAAAGCAGCCAGACAGCTAATTACTCCACGGCTCACTCCTTCCCAGAACTATCATGGCTCAATTTGCTTCACTTTTTGCCGCTGTTAACAGTAGGGTTCGGAGTCTATCTTTAATATACGTCATTGGTCTCAACCAACACCACCTCTACTCAAAGCCTGAGCGCGAAAATTTCATACATTGTTACATCATCATAAAAAGTCATCTTTAATCGCCTTTCTACCAATAATAAGATCTAAATTATGACTTCGTATCATGATATAACAATGTATGACGTTTCCGCGCTCAGGCTTTCTCTTTAGGTGGTGTTGTCTCAACTCAAGTGGCAGCACAAATCGTGCTCGACAGCACAGACAACATGAGCAACTAGTTTGCGTTAAGGAAACGTAGTTCAAAAAGAAGCATTTAGGAATAAATTTAATGTTCTGTTCTGCTACTCGAAGAAACACTCACAGATAAAAATAATTATCGTTCGAAACAATAACAGATAAGCCAACGCAAACAGTTCTCGAAGTTATCCGCCGATTTGATGGCTTTAATTCCTCCTCACGAAGCGACCCACGCTGTCCTCGATAAAGGCTCTCATGTCATGCGGGAAAACGACGACGCACCATCGTCTCTCGATATAACATGGAAATTCTCCGTGCTCGAATTGACGTTGCTCCTGCCAGTATTCTAATGTCGTGATTAATGTCGGCAAGACAGGGGGTATCTTCTTTAGCTCCGTCGTCCTGCTCGTCCCGTCGCTGCCGCCGCTTCTCGAGCTTTTCCAAGCTGAAGCCTCGTTCGCTCTCGTCGCCTGGCGTGGCTTTTACTGTTTCGCCACTCATGCGGTAGCTTGGACCGCTACATCGCCGGCTCTCTCTCGTAGTTTCTCTGGCATTTCCGTTTTTCCCAAGCCTTCCAGCGTGAAGAAATTTAGATGGCGAACGGTTGACCTCCGTTTTTCGTGAGAACCAAACTTCTCCTTTATTTCCGCTCCTCGCTTCTCCGCCTTCCCTCTTCTCGGAAATCGAATCTCCCGCTTCGTTCTCCCCGTGGGGAATTTCGGGAGTTTTTCTTCTAAAGAAATATCTAGTTTTGTTACAGAGGGGTTTTGTTCGCTGTAACACAAGGACTGTTTCAAAAACAGTTACTCTCATTCATGGTGTTTGCTATGCAGCACTGTTACGGGTGTTTATTATTTAACTGACCAGCATCAGTCCAGAATTGCAAGCACCATAAGCAGTGCATAGAGTCTTATGCAAGATGGACTATCACCGACTATTCCTGTGCCTGTGCTAAGACTGCGCTCCTCAACATTAGGGGAAAATCATGTCCTCAGTCGATACTTATGACATGCATGGGCAGCGAGATAGCCCGATCTGTTGCCTTGTGATTTTTACCTATGGGGATACCTGAAGTCAAAAGTGTACTGCGACCAGCCCACATCATTCGCAACATTAAAATATTCCACCCGGCAACATGTATCTGCCATACCGAGAGAAATGTTGCTTAATGCGGTGAACAGTGTAAATGTCTCATCTGATGGCTTTGTTGGTGAATGACAGACGACATATAGAACATTTGTAACCCGATAGTTAATCTGGCATCTTTCCGTCAAAGCATTTGCATACACTGATGTCCGTAACCTGACATCGCCATTTGTTGGTCATAAACCGAACAATTCTAGCATTGTTTGTTTTTTTTTTCTGGAAAAAAATTCCGACTTCATTTCAGTCGTTTCTGTGTACACAGAATCTTTCTACCTTTACTCGCGTGCGAATTATTGAGTTTTAAATTTTTTTCCCGGCTTTTGGATCACGTTCCAAGTTTAATAATAAAATGAAATCTGATTAAGCAGTTCATTAAGAAAAAATGACTATGCTTGTTTAACCATCACAAAAAATTGGGGAAATCATTAAGTCAATTAAACAATTTACCCCTTAAAAAAGAGGTCTATTATCTTACTAACCAGTAACTTGGAAATAAAAAGAAATAAAAAACCGACAAAGTAAACAGAGGCCCTCCTTCCCTCCTAAATTTCAAAACTCCCTCGGTGCATGGAATTTTATATTACTGCGTTGCCATGGAAACAAGCTGGAATAAAATTTAGTTTCGTGCTGTTATTAAATTACTATGAAATTGGTGGCCTTTTAAAAAGCCTTTTTTTGTAATTAATGCGAAATTAATTTTCCTCTGAAGAATCTTAATACTTTCTTATTTGACACTTTGCTTGAGCACGTGTTGAACACTCACCTTAAAGAAGAGATATGAATGATAAGACCTGTGCAACGAGGCAAAGGTACCCACTAATTGGCTGATGAACTTAGCCAACCTCATCTCCACGTGATCTATCGCGGGATGAGCGAATATCATGACTCGTCTGTTGGACTATAGTGCCCCATATAATGAATTATATAAATTCGGAACTACTAGGATCTAAAACAAAATAGTACAAGAAGATATCAGAAGGTGATGCCATTTTTGTTTTTCAAAAAAAAATTAAAAACTATACAGGTAAATAACTAAGTGCAGCTGAAACTCGCCTTTATCTACTTTTCCACGCAGAAATTTGAAGATTTAGGCATTTATCTCGACGCTCCACAACCAGTTTCAGAATACCCTGCTGATAGAACTTCGGCGGCAATTAATACGGCCAATGGCGCAAGACCTTTGAATTCTTCGTCAGTCTCAGACCTCTGACTACCCAGAAATCTCTTCATGGGAGCAAAGAAGTGGTAGTCCGAAAGCGCTAGCTAACTCCGAACTGAAGATTGGGTGGTCCAGAATCTCCCAACCGAAACCGAGCAGTCGTTCGTTGTCTTGAAATAGTCGAACAATATGTTTCCTCTTTCTGGTCGCTTATCCCGAATAGAACGGGAATCAGTTTAATCAACATAACACAATTGGAAGCGGCGATGACGGTTAACTCTGAAAGTAGGATGCCTTACATATCTCAGAAAACTGTAAGCATATGCTTCCGAGCTGAAGGAGAAACTTTGAATTTTTAGCGAACCGGCGAATGTAGATGTTTCCACAACATCTTGCAGTTTTAGGCTCAGATGTGAAGTGCAAGATCCAGGACACATCTCCACTGACAATGCCTTTCAGAAACGCATATTTCTCCTGATTGTGCCGCTGCAGATGTTGCAGACTACACCCCATTCTTTTGCCGGTCTTTTCTGGTGTCACACTTTTTAGAATCCAAAGCGAAAAAACTTCCCGGTATCCAAGCTTCTAATGCACCATATCTCATGCGTATCCTTAGGATATATGAAACGTTTCACTCACTTCTGTCAAAGAAATGCGTCGGTTTTTTCTGATTGTGTTGTTGAAGTCCTTGATAATGGCTGGTGTTGCCAGATGGTACTATTGAAAAACCTACTACTAGACCTACCAATTCTACTATCATTAATTACTCATTACATTCATGCGTGATGCATCGTTACGATTTGTTTGATATATTGCATGCTGTGTCTTAGAAATGGAAGTTTCCAAAACTACCATATGCGTGGATTAAACACGTACTGTTGGTTTGAAGAAAGAAAAAAATTACTAAAACACTTACAAAGCTAAAAATATATATTTTACCAGGATTTGGAATCATCTAACATAAAAGAATAAATAAACTTCATTTTCCTTCAAAAAAACGAAATTAAACACTTATATATAATTAACTATATATTGAAAAGAATATTACGCGACTTGGATTCGAGCCAGGGATCATGAGCATCTGCCAACTGAGCCAACGCAGACGCAGTTAGAGTGGACTTAAATCACATTGAAAATTAGACATAGTTCCATAATTTTTTAAAAACCGCATAAAAACAAACTAATCTTAACTTAAAAATGCGCAAAAAGTATAGAGAAATTCAAGATAATTAGAATGCTGTAGGTTCATTAATGTCGCTAGGCGATCTAAAATAATAACTTTATTTTTCAAAGAAATTACGTTTTCTTTGGTGCTTTTTTTCCTCCAATGGTAATATCTCAAAAAATATTTAGCAAAACTTAGAAGTACGATAATGAAAAGGCAAAAAAAATACCTCTCCTGCAAAATTGAACTTCATGAAGCAACTTACTCTCTATATGAAGCGACTCCCTTGAGTGCTGAAGGATACAAAGCGGCGTTTGGTGCGGTACTGCTAAACGCCGCCAAAGTGTCAAAAGAACCATGGCGCATCCTGTTGGAAAATACGTGATAAGGTTCCTGCATTTAAAGGGAAACAACGCGTTTGTCCATAGTGATAAGCGCTCGAAAAAATCGCCCGAATCAGAACGACACAGGTTCAAGAGCTCCGAAGCTGCAGAAACCTTATTACGGATCTCACGTCCAATTTTCCAAGGGGCTGCGCCATACTGCTTTTGGTTCTCTGTGCCAATTAACAGTACCGTACCAAACGTTGCTTTGTATCCTCCATTACTAGTGAGATATCACTTCCCACTGGCAAACCCATTTTCAAAAACAGTCGTTCTTTCATGTTGACTGAAATGTCTTTATGACTGCCCCTTGTATGTTACAATATACAGGGTGTCCAAAAAGTCTGGTATCATGGCAGATATGTCAAAGATGCCAGTTTGGCGAGATCTGATGAATGTGGTTTATAGGTAATAGGGGGGGGGGGAGTTCATTGCCACACTCAAATTTCACTTTGACCTCGAAATTTAAAGTCATTCATTTGCTAACTCGAAAATTGTTAATGATAGAGAAATTTCCGATTGCTACCCTATAGAGCAACACCACATTAGTCTAACAACAATTTTTTAATCACACCCTTCCTCTTGAAAGATTTTGAGCAAATGGGCGAGAAAGAGTCATTCATGGTCAGGTTGGGCTGGCCAGGTTGGCTTCACTGCAATTCAAATGTGTCAGAAACCTCAGCCTGGTTTCTGATAATATCCTGTATTTAAATCAAGCACAGAAGTACTTACATCCACTCAGGGCATCCAAACCGTTCTAGATTATGGCCACCGGGAAATCCACCAGTTGGGTCACCATGTTACTTTGCATAGGTCCAACGTGACTCTGATTTCTCCATTCCCCTCTGCTGATTACATGGACCGGTTTGTCCCAAGGGCTGGTGCACTTTTCAATTATTCCAGCACTCTCATATTCTTGAAGTTTTTCGAGGTACGCCTCATTGTAAATATAGAGAATTTTATATTCTCGAAAGAACACTGGGGTAGAGTTATCTACTTAAAATTCAGCAACACAATCTGTTACACACTTCAGTATTGGTATCTCATTGGAAAAGCACTCAGCAAACTGCGAGACGTGACATTTGATTTGACCTTTTGTTCCTCCTCAACATCGCCACACAAACTCCTCTAGGGGCCTGATTACATCAAGCAACCCACTACAAATGATTGGCATTGCCTCACTACGACCCAGGCTTACCAATCTTGTATATCATAATTATATGACACTCTTACACTTTCTACTGTTTCTGAAATCATAAAGCCCTAGACCTGTTGGCTATATTATGTCAGCTACATTGAACCCTACAGCTGTGGCTTCATTAAAATCAACGAGTTAAACTTCCTATACAACTCCAAAAAACAACCAAGACAATATTCTCTTACTATCTATTTGATATTTAAACAAATATAAAGACTTAAAATCTTCAGCCAAACGACGACACGAAACCACAAATCCACCAAAATAAGTTTAATGCCTCAGATGTACATTTCGGGGCCATAAGTTTAAGGGAGTATAGCCCTATATTCACTTATTTCTTGTCGTACTTAAAATCTTATTACTACCATGCATTACCACAAATAAATATTCATTTCCTACATCATTATATTAACAGACCACACACGTATTACCACCAATAACAATTTCAGCTGATCGATTCTTGAATACGATTTTTTCTGGACTATTTTAATCCTGGTCGTGGCACCGCAATGTGACGTCCCGCTTTTCATAAGCGTCTAAATGACTGAGTCTAAGGAACACTAATCCAAGGATCGTGATATTGATGGCCACAAAGGACTGTGTAATGGTCTCTAAGCAATCTGAATTTCTTTCAGTATAGAGATTGATTAAATACATAAGTTATCAAAATTAAGTAAAACTGGTGTAATGCATTCAATAATATTTCATGAAACTCTTAATTCAACACTATCATTCATAAGCAAATCAACGTGCATAATTCTTTATAATTCAACATGCATACAACTATTAGCTTAATAAGAAAAACTTGGCTCTTCTGTGCTTCATCACACAGTTGTGAATTTTTAAATTACTTTCGTAAATGAGATCAACATTTCAGTAAATAGGAGGTAATAGATCCAGAAGGTAATAGAGAACCGGGGGCAATATTTTATACACTACGCATGAGCACATATCCATACGATTCTAGACATATCTATTGGCAGATCTTACAGTACATTTTTCCTCCCACAAGACTTCACCCTTTAACTTCCTACTGATTAAGAGTCCATTATACAACAATATCATTATACAATACATATTGCACCGTGATTAACATAATTCATCGCGTCTGGTTATCATTTTGATACATTAAATGTAAAATCATTTTGTCTTTTCCATTTACAGCTAGCACAAGCTTGACAAATCCCTTATCATTGGCTTTTGCATGGGTTAAAATATGAAATCCTGCACGGCAGCGAAGACTGAATATTGACACAGCATAGAGAACCAAAAAATAATATCAAGAGGTTTAGCTTCAATGAATCTCTTGATACTGGTGATCAAATTCGCTATTGACATCGATGCCATTAGCACTGTTAATGCTTTCTACAGTTCATTGACTTACTGTCATACTCATGTCTTCTATCATTTACAGGTACAAGAAGGTTGATTTACCGGTTACTGCTCGATTAACCTCATAATAACTTCTGCCAGTTGAAAGTGACTTTCAATCGATTCCATGATAATTTACTCCAGATACCACCAAGCAATTTCTGGGTGGCTTTTGCTATTGTCCTATTACGTTTTGATCACAGTTAAGTAAACACCGTTAGTAAACCAATTGCGTCAATAGATGGTGTTGAGGATAGCAACTGGCTTTTGCAAACTTCAAATTATGCTGTTAGC
Organism: Rhysida immarginata; assembly: GCA_023313115.1. Classification (NCBI taxonomy): domain Eukaryota; kingdom Metazoa; phylum Arthropoda; class Chilopoda; order Scolopendromorpha; family Scolopendridae; genus Rhysida; species Rhysida immarginata. The sequence goes on along the minus strand of JAHWFO010052656.1, from coordinate 351,718 downwards.
AAGACTACGATGAATGGAACAGAATCTTATATATGTGCTCGTATTAGTAGTAGTTACATTTAGCCTTTCTCAGGTCTACAAATTTTCTCCCCAAACATATATAACATCTTTGGTTTCCTCAAAAGATCACTCGCTGCTGCACTTTCGCTTGACTGCCATGTTTTATTTTCCTGTTCGTTGGTGCTAACTGGGATATGATGTTACTAACCGGGATTCTGAAACACGATTAGTTAACCGACTGTTAATCGAGTTGTAAACGCGGTTAAGTAACCAAAACAGGCCGCATAGTTCTGCTTGGTCATGATCAAGAGTTAACCGTGATTAAGGCGTAGTGCGAACATAGCATTAGACAAATCTACAAGATATCTTTTTTTTCCCACTTGATCTCTGAACATCAATGGAATGCATGGGCATTCTCCGGAAAAAAATATTTTTTTTTAAAATTTCACCAGGTTGTAGTAGCAGCTGCAAGCTACATACCTCTCAACAATAAATACACAGGAATATGCAAAAGAACTATGGGAAATCATTTTTCCATTCGTCCATCGTTTCCTCATTTCATTTCTCACTAGAAACATTTTGCTTCTTCATTGAAGCCAGATTCCATTTCTTTTATCTTCTCATTCTCTCTAGAAAGAAATGCCTCTTCTTGCGGTAAAACCATTGTTACTTACCTTATTCACGAAGAATGCCACATTAAACTCATGCTTGTTTGTATAAACACAGAGAAATTGTGTTGGGTTCAAAATAAAGTGAAAAAGGGTCCGGTTCGAAATACCGATAATCAAAATACCGACAATGAAATAACCGACAACCATAATAAGGACAGTTTAAAAACGTACAGTTCATAATACCGACAGTTTAAAAAACGGACAGTTTAAAAAAAAACCCGACACTTTAAAAAACTGACAGTTTAAAATACCAACATTTAAAATAACGACAGTTTATAATACCAACAATTCAAAAAACCGAATGTCCTAAAAAAAAACGACATTTAATGTCCTAAACGAGCTCCAGAAGGAACAACACATGTTTCTCAAGAATTTGAACTGATTGTTAAAAGGTGAGCCACGACTAAAAATCAAGAAAAAAATCCAACAACAAGAAGAAAGATTGCAGACGATTATAAATGATCATCAAATCCGCTCAATAATGAACTTTCTCCATGGCATCGCCTACAACCAGTCAATTTAAGTAATGTATATATGCGAAAAAATGAATAATAATAAAATATGTATTAATATATTATGTATTAATGAGTATTAATAAATAAATGGAGTTTTAACAAAAACCTAACCTAACCTAACCTAAACCAAAAATTCGTTATTTTGAAACGTCGATGTTATGAGTTGTCGGCATTTTGAACCGTCAGAATATTGAACCGTCGGTATTATGAATTGTCGGAATTTTTAACCGTCGGCATTATGACTTGTCGGTATTTTGGCGTCGGTATTTTGATTGTCGGTATTTCGGAAGGGACCGAGTGAATACAAGTTGTTTGTCATCTCATCGAGGTAGAAGAGCTGACAATATGTCACGTGGTTTTCGCCAGAGTAGAACATCGACGAAAGTGAAAGGAGTGGATGACGCGTCATTATCACGTAAGATGAAGAGAGCCACTCCGAAAGCAACGCGAGAGGAAAACGAGAAAAGAGGCAGAAGGCACCGATGGCTCGAACGTGAAAGGTCGCGGGATCGATTTCGCCCTAAAGTGGAGGTTAAATTGCCCACGAACGTCAGGCGAACGAGACGAAAGAAACGTCGCAAAGAAAGCGAAGAACGTCCCCGCAAGGTGAGCGAGTCGGCGACGGAAGCCATTCGCGGGGGAGTTTTCGTCAACGAGCGTCTGTCAACGGTCGGCGAGGGAGAGAGCGGCTTACGTAATCCTATCGTGAGCGAGTTGGAGAACGACTTCGCCGCTAAACGTGACGACGACGTTTGGGAGAGTCGCCTGAAACGTGCCATTGAGACGGTAATAAAAGAGCTGTACCCAGAAGCAAGCCCCGACGTCGCCCACGACAGGAGCGAGGTGCAGCCGTCATATGCGTGTTCGCCGCCGTCAGCGAATGAACCGGTCCCGACGGAAGGAAACGACGCCCGTCTCTTAAAACTTCGTTACCCGAGGTACGAAAGAACTTTCTCTTACTTTGAGTCCCCTAATAGTAGTGTCCCTAGAACCGCTTTTAACGTTACGGTGTTCAGCACTACAGTTGCGGAGGCTCAATTAAAATGTTTCCGTAGAATTTTTAAAGAAGATGCCGGCGAGCTAAACGACGGAGCGGCGGTCATAGGCATCTATCCATTTTCACTCGGAGCGTACCTCACGGGTGAGGTCGGCGGATTCATTGCAAGAAGCCGGACCTCAGAACTATTAAATTAACTTCGAACTTTATCTTCAACTCCCTTTTCGTCGCGGGATTCTCTTTTCAACGGAGCTTGTCAGCACGTGTGAATGCAATTTCGTCAGACGACGATATTCTACGCCCACGAGCCTGGAGAGGGGTAGTTGGAGAGTTCAGAAGTGTTGTCTCTACATTCTCTACTATCTACATGCCGATTTATTCTTTAATAGTGTTTATCCTATGTTCTTTCTGAATATTCATTACAGTGCCAGTGGTGTGCCCTCGTAGTCAAGTAGTGTTATAGTGAGCTATCTTCGAGCAACGAAGAAAACGTCACTTGTGATTATTTTTTTGCTGCATTGTGCAATAATATTGTGGTGCTACATTCTCTGTTCGCCCATAGTGGTAAAAGTGTGTTACTCTTCGAATAGCATTTATTACCTACAAAAGTGTTTATATCCCGAATAGATTTGTGTATGCATAAGTGTATTGCAGTCTTTTAAATCGGCGTATACGTAAGAATATGATGTTATTTGTGGTTTCAGTATTTTTATTAAGTGAGCAGCGTTCTTTAATGGTGTTGTGTGTCATACCGTTATTCTGATTTGCTACATAATTTATGTATGAGCATACCGAGGAGCGTATTTGTGTTCGTCTTCCTAATCCACACGTCGTGTAAATCCAAGTAGTGTTTCGACGAGCAGCTCACGTGAATCTGGTCATCACTTCATTACGTCACAAATCTTCCAACATCCATACCTTGCAATAGTTCGCCCGGACGTCTCGGCGAGTTAACTACTGCCTCGTCATTCGTCGGGTATTCATCGCATCATCGTTTCCAGAGCCCTATTACTTGGATCTCATCTTTCCGCTTCCTCGAGCTACATTTGTTTACTGTCGTCTCGGCGAGATAACCGCAGCCTCGTCATTCAGCAGTACCTCATCTCCGCCACCATTTGCCATTTGGAAGTCATCACTTCAATTATGTATTTCTGGACTTGACATTTTAAATCCGTTTCAACAGAAGTCACGTGTCAACTTTTTCACGTTACCGAACCTCGACCAAAGTCTTTTCCGTTTGTGAGCGCATTTATACTCAGGGGCGCTATCAAATTCTTTCCTTGGAGAAAAGGAGAACTTTTGAACTTTCAAACATTTCGTTTTTCATTATTCTTCCACTGCAGAACAGTTATCTTTATTTACGTTTATGTTTCAACAACATTGAGTGACAGCGCCACCTATTATCATTTAAGTTTAAAGACAGTTTCAATAAAGCATTTATTAAAACTAATAAACTTTTCTCGTTCCTATCTCTTGTTAAATTAAACTCTGCAAAATCCACGTGACACAATAAAAGCTCAGATGACATGATGCAAACGAACGGGCAGCAAGCAAGCGGGTTGGCAACAACCTCGTTTTGTCACTTCCTCAAAGAAAAAGGGGGTTTAGAATACAATCAGTGATTAATCCACACAGTACAGTCACGTATTCAGAATGCAATAGCTTTTTATGCACGACATGGGGGAGCAAGGCACCCCATAGAGGCAGTTCTGCCTGTTCGCCGCTCATTCTAGGGTGAAATTTACTTCGTCTACCATAGAATGTTCCACAACTATAGGTCATCAATAATCATCCTCGCCAGAAAGCGATAAGCAAAGTCAGTGCGTTGAGAAGGATCTTGAGGTTTTAGCTGTTTTGCCAGATGAATCTTATTCGGGTTCCAATGCAGAATGGATCGCAAGATCTATGTCACCATGGACCATGGGATGGACAATTCGTGTCCTTTTGCTTGAGCACTTGCTGCAGAATGTTGAGAAGAGGAAGCTCTGTGCACCATTGCAACAGCAACGTTCTCAACATCAATATCTGCTATCTTGTGCCGTCCTCTTCCTGGTGCGACAGCCAAATCGCCAGTCGATTCAAATTTCTTTATCATTTTTCGCAACCCCGTATCTAACATGGGCCCTTCGCATTCCTTTTAGACGACGATACGCTCGCAATGCAGCTGGACTGCTGCTATCATTCTGGTAAAACAACTTTACCAACAGTGCGCATTCTTTCTTGCTTAAAACAATGATCTTTCGTGAAAGCTTTTCACTAAACATAAAGTTATGAATTCATCAATTCATTCCTTTCTAGGTATGTTGACTTTCTAATTTGAATAAGCATTCTGCTAATAAGACCGATATTGAGAACGAAGATATGCTGTAATCAAACAAAAACCTTTCCTGCTTGTTTAAAATAATAAAACCAGTTTTTAAATCTCCATTTGTCATTCCACAGCGCCACATTTTCTCCTGGTGATGTAAATTTGTATTAAATTTTTTCTTTCGGAATTCTCTCCACCATGAACTGAATAGTCCACATTTAAATTTGAATTACAATCGGTTCATTAGATTGGGGTTTTGATGGCTCTGAGTAGGTGAACTTATTTTATAACCACCCTGTATATTTTTGGTCAAGATACAGGGTAGACGTATCAGTAGTTGACAGTGTACCAGTAACTGACAATTAACGACTTAGTCTTTTAATAAAGTAACAAGACAAGAAAATTGACTGATGTTGCCATTTCGTATTAAACAATGTAGTAGGCTTACCAGAACAGCAAAAAACTAGGAACTTTGCTCCCTTTTATGGCCTCAAACACACATTGACTGTTCAATGTCTTACCGAGTCGAAAAAACCTTTATAGTGAACCACTACGCGAGGTAATAATAATAATTATAAAGTGGAGAATACCTCCAAACACAGGTAATAATTTTTCGATTGAAAACTGGAAGGAAGGATTCTGCGACCTGGATTCGAACCAGGAACCTCGACTATCATGGCCGACGCCTCTACCAATTGGGCTATCGCAGACACCCGGACAGCCAAGCTGTCACAAGGTGTCTTAAAGACAACCAAGTTGTCACGGTTGAAAGCCTAATGGGAGGCGTGCTCGAGAATTTCTCCTATCCGAACCATCAGAAAGTTTGATGAACTCACAGATAATAATAATGATTATTGTGCGATAGACCAATTGGCAGAGGAGTCGGCCATGATAGTCGAGGTTCCTGGTTCGAATCCGGGTCGCAGAATTCTTCCATCCATTTTTCAATCGAATAATCACTACGCGAAGGTTTTAATACTTGACTGTATTTCATGAATATTATGCAATATTACTTATTAATTTTACGTGAACCTTTTTGTATGATCAGTGGACAATACTTCCAGTAATAACAAAATTTCAGATGACCAATATGCGAACTGTTTTAATCCACCGTCAACTTCTAGAACCCAGATATGTAGTGTCACTAGTAATTGACATAACCTGTCAATTATTAATATTTTCTGTGTTTAAAAAAAACAACAAAATATACTAATGTCATAAAGAATGTAGGGTAATAACAAGAAATTAAGCCTCCCGAGGAAGGTATAGGAAAGTAGCGGAAGCCCTGAGTTCATCTATTTTTTTTTATTCCTTCATCTGCACTTTTTAACCTCCCATTTTTTTTATTATCAAAAATTGATTTTCTTGAATCTTGTATTTAGAAAATATAAAAGAACCCTCTTCTTTCTTTTCTCATTATTTTCGATCGAATGATATGTTGCCATAAATTTCTTAAGACCAAGTGATTGCCACCCCACAACTCCGACCCTATTGGGAGATTTTGCCCAAACTTTACAGTAATGTTGATCTTGCTTAGAGGAATCTACATACCAAATTTCATTCCTTTATATGCATAAATACGCGTAGACCTTTTGGTCCCCTCTAATTTCCGCCCCCGAAACTCCGACCCCAGTGGGCCGATCAAAACCAAATTAGATAGTAAAGGTGCACATGCCCATAGTAAGCTACAGTCTGAATTTCAACTTTCTACCTCAAAAAATGCGGAAATTATGGAGGGGACGGACGGACGGACAGACAGACGGACATTGTGAAAACAATAAGTAGCTTCATTCTTCCGCTACTTAATAATAAAGGAAACATGATGGTCTTAAGTGAAAAATTCTTATTTCCAGTATTTGACCTAGCTCTGTCAATTATAGGAACTTGATCGTCAATTTCTAGATCATCCACTTTGACATAAATCTTTTAGACCCTATTCGTCTATTCTTTTTTGTTGGTCCTGAATCTTGTCACACACAGAGACGATCAACAGGACAAGTTATCGTCCAAGAAGAAAACTACTAATCTGTTTACTATGATAAGAAATATCATAGGATGAATTGGATGAATTTTGCAAATAGGAAAACAATCATCAAAAATCAAGTTTTTCTATGAACAATTTAATAACAGAAGAAACACTTCTTATCCACAAAATATTTTACTAGACATATAGGAATTTCGAACCCTTTGGGTTCATTATTCAATGCTATTATTTCTTTGACATTGAATAATTAACCCAAAGGGTTCGAAATACGTATATGTTAGTAAAATATTTTGTGGATAAGAGGTGTTTCTTCTGTTATTATGTCGCTTTCCACAGTTATTCAAAGATTTTCATCTACGAACAATTTGTTGGCCAAGATCTGATGATATTCCACTATCGGAAATTACCTTCTACATGAAAATGAACTGATTTTATTTATTATATGAAAGGGAAAAAAGATAAATGATCTATATGAACAGTTTAAGTTTTAAAAAGCACAATTTTAGTTAATGTTAAATACAATACACAATCTTTAAAATGCTTGATTTAATCAGCTGCATTTGAATGTTGTCAATATTTTTTGTAAAAATTTATAATAAGAACATTATAAAAATCTTTTCTAGTTATACCATTAAACATTGTCAATTACTAGAGAAACTGCAGCCTGTCAACTTCTGGTGCATTAAATGTCAACTACTGGTGATTCATGCATTAGTTAGGAAAAAATTTAATAACTTAATAGCTTTTAAAGATATAAAAATTTTTTAGAGATTGGCACATTTTGCATTATATTTACAATTTCATGGTATAACTAGAAAAGTATAAAAATGCATTTTGATTTAAGTACACAATTTCGTTTCACAGTAATGTCTTAAACTGTCAGTTATTAATACATCTCTCCTACCTCTTATTAGTATGAGTAGCGATTTATTATCGATAATTATTAATGATTTTTCAATTGAAAAATGAAAGGAAAAATTCTGCGACCCGGAGTCGAACCAGGAACCTCGACTATCATGGCCGATGCCTCTACCAATTGGGCTATGATAGTCGAGGTTCGCAGAATTTTTCCTTCCATTTTTCAATTGAAAAATCATTACCTATGCTTGGAGACGCATCTCCAGTTAATTATTATTATTATTTACGATAATTATTAGTTATTGATCTAAGGAGTTTAAAATTTACACACAACAACATGACCAACAACCGTATCACATTTTTAGATATAAACATTATAAAAAATGAAAATAATCTAGATTTTGAGATATATGAAAAACCAACAAAAGGTAACAACATACCACATTACTTATCACAACAACCCACACACCAAAAAATTAACACTATTAAGCATGATTTACAAAGAATAAAAAATCTTACATCCCCGAAATATGTTCCTACAAAATTAAAAAAACTTAAACTGAACCTAATAAAAAACAAATATCCAATAACTTTAACAGACAAAATTTTAATAGATGCGTTTACAAACAATACAACAAAAACTATATTCTTGTTTACAAACAATACAACAAAAACTAGATGCTTGTTGAATTGAAACAATTCAACAAGAATAACAAAAAAGATATTCAATACAATACAATAATAAAATTTTCCACAAACAGAAAAAAATATTAGAACAAATACCAAATATCTCCAAAAATAACAAATAACATTACCAGAAATAACAAATAACATTACTAAAACATTAATAACCACCACCAACCTAAAAACAACAATCAATCAAAATAATAGCACAAATATCAATTTCAAAGACATATGTCAAAATAATAAAGAAAAATGGAACACTAAAAATATAATTTATCAAATACCATGTAAAAATTGTGAACAGGTCAAACTAAACGACAATTAGAAATAAGATTAAAAGAACATGAAAGAGCACTTCGCCACAAAGACAAAAACAACCATTTAGTAAATCATTGTATCAAAGAAAACCACACACCAGATTGGGATAACACAAAAATCATTGGAAAAGAAGAAAATTATAAAAAAGATTAATTAAAGAAACAATAAATATCATTACAAATAACAAAAATTTAGCCAAGCCATCAATAGAAATAAACAATAAATGGACACTACATTTAAACAACTATCACCCTAAATAATAATAATTATTAACTGGAGAAGCGTCTCCAAGCATAGGTAATGATTTTTCAGTTGAAAAATGGAAGGAAAAATTCTGCGACCCGGTGTCTTAAGGTGTCTTAAAGACAACCAAGTTGTCACGGTTGAAAGCCCAATGGGAGACGGGAACCTGGCCCACAGATCGAGAATTTCTCCACTCCAAACCATAAGAAAGTTGATGAACTCACA
>JAHWFO010052656.1:300866-332915 GCA_023313115.1 Rhysida immarginata | reverse complement strand
GATAAAAAGGTTGATTGAAGATTGTCATAGAAAGGGGGGGGGGAGCCAAAGGCGAACTAGGCTATCCAAAAATCGGGGAAGATAACATTCTTGACATCGTCGAAGTTAACTTCCAGGACATGGCTGGGCAAGCGATGTTTTAAGCGTTTCCTGTAGTCAGAAGGGTTGTGAATTACAGACACCAACTGATTCTTGTGGTTAAGCATCTTCGGGAGCATAGTCGTTAACGTATCCTGTACAAACTTGTCAATATGCGTCATCCCTAGATCCTCATAGACGACATTATTGTTGGCTACTCTACGATCCAGTTTCACAATTGCTCTCAGAGTAATATTTTGGAATGTCTGCAGCTCCTTCCACCTTGTTTTGCACACAGAAGCCCAAACTGGCATACCATGAAGTAAGAACGTGCGGATGATCATTTTGTAGATGAGCAGCTTGTTATCAATGTCAAAAGCACTGTTACGACCAAGCAACGCGATCAGACTGAATTTGGCCCTCTTTGCCTTATTCAGCGCGTAGGAAACATGTTGATGAAAGGTGTACTAACGGACGGGTTTATATATAGTTTGCATAGGGAATAGTAATACGGTATTGGCTGAAAAACAAGAAGAGAACAAATGAAATTAATTAGAAGACGTGTTAGGATAGGACAGGACGAAGGACAAATAGGAAAAAATGAAATGGCGGCGAGAAAATTGCAATAGGATAACACATACGAAATTAAAATTCTAAAAAAGTTAGGAATGATAGGGTGCCTAGCAAAAAGATTTCGTAAAATTCCTTGAATTTCCCTTGATTTTTCCTGATCATCAGCAGACAAAAAAAGGCTATCATGAAAGAATGTAGTTGGCATTGTTCAAAATTTTCGATTTTATGATTCCCTTACTGTTCCCGGTTGCCTACAAAAAATTCCCTGACAATTCCCGGTCGCTAGTCACCCTGTAAAAAAGTATCGCATAAAAAGGTCACTAAAATAAAAGAGTACAGAGAGCCTACGAAAAAAAGTACAGGGACGGACACAAAATGAACATAGAAGTAGAAAGATATGACAGAACATTAAAACTGAGAAAACATAAAGAAAAAGAAAAGTGCCCAGAAAGTCTACGACAAATTAGGGAATAGCTGAAGTTGAAGAGGAATATGGGAAAGGTAATGAGGGAATGATGCCTTTGCTAAGGTTAATGCCATTAGGGGTGAGGGAATTAAATTTCCAAATAAGAAAAGACTCGAATTGCTTTCTTTCTTTTTTGTTATGGAAGTTACTACGAAGAATATAAAGGCTGATGGCCTGTAAAGAGTGACCAGGGAAATTAAAGTGTTTAGCGACAGGGGTGTCAGCAATGCTAAGGATATCGAACTTATGCCCGGCAAATCTGGAGCGTATGGTATTGCCTGTCTCTTCAACGTACTGTTTCCGGCATATTTTGCAATGTATCAGGTAAATTAAGTTGTAAGAAGTGCAGGTCAGGTTCTGGTTAATATTGAAAATAAAGGAGGAAGCACTGCTGGAAATGGAGGTAGCAGGGTTAAAAAAATGTCAAACGCCACAACGCTTTGCATTGCAAGGAGAACATCCCTCAGCGGAAATGCGTGGTTTGGTAATAGCAGCATGAACCAGAATATCTATAAAATTACATGTCCGTTTAACCCTAGAATGCTAACCATACGTCTTGGAGACGTAGTTAAAATTTTAAACATCAGCTGCTGCACTTGACCTTGAAAGAGCGCCCTCTACCTTCAGGTATGCTTCATCAAACAAGCATTCTTTTGAATAGTGGTGTTTCAGTTGTCCAGCTTGCATATTAATCGCTTATAGTTACTGTTTTCGTAAACATAGTGCGTCTTTTAGACGTAGAGTTAGTATTCAACGCTCATTTTTGTACATCTCTTGGACGTGTTGTTATGAAACATGGAGCTTATTTATATCCTCTGAGACGTATTAGTTTTTATTAATTACAAGCACTTGTATTAATACAAACTAATATTATTATGGATTTTGTGGAAGAAAAAAAAATTGATAATATTATATGAAATCTAAATATAAATAAGTCTTCAGGAATTGACGGAATTTGGTAAACATTTACTCATTTATATAATGTAATTGAAGACAAATGAATGGCCAGAACAGATGTAAATGTCAAGGATTAGGCCAATCTATAAGAAATTTAAAAAAAAAAAAAGATTTAAATAATAATCGACCAATATCTATACTCACTATTATTACAATAAAATTTTATAACATTGCTTTACAAAAATTGAGGAATTGTGGAAAAAGAACAATATTTTGGGAAAGAAATATATGGTTATAAAAAAAATCAACCCAAAATTTATAATTGGATTTGTCACAAAAATTAAATAAATCTTTTCATCAGTCTTAATTCAGCAGTTATTTTTTTGATAAAGCCTGGGATTTGGTTAATCGTGATATTTAGTTTTTATAATTGTTGAAAGGAATGTATACAAATAGAATGCAAACAGTAAAGGTAAATAATCCTGAAAGTTCAATTTCTGAGATCACAAATGGTATTCCGCAATGTTTTATATTAAGTCCAATTTATTTTTCCAAATTCTAAAGAGATCTCTTTTTCGTTTGCCTTTTAAAACATTTTAAACTACAAAATTCGTTTTTATACATATATTTTTCCAAGTATTCTTATATCGTTTTTTTAATCTTGCCTTAACTAAAGAGTAGCTAAATAGTTAAATAGTTAATAAACAATTTTTATAATAAATGTTTTTCTAAATTACTTGTTATATAATAAGTAAATACCCAAAACTCCTTAATTTAATCGATACAACTAATCACAACTAATCATAACTGCATTCTACAACTAATCATATCGAGACGTATAGTTAGTAACAAGGATATGCTGCTCATGGTTAGTATTCTAGGGTTAAAAGAAACTTTTGGTGGTTCCGGTAGAATAGAGTGGAGAAGAGGAGAGTTGTCAATAATATGTTGATGTTTCCTTAGGACATTTTTAATACTATTGAGGGTTGGATAAGGAAGAACTAATGTACGTGTTGTCATGACTGGAGAAGGTTTGGGGTTGTTGTTAGAACGAGAATTGTGATAATGTCATTACCTATGCTTGGAGACGCATCTCCAGTTAATAATTATTATTATTTACTTGAGAATTGCGATGTTTGTAGATAGAAGCGCGTATGACAGATTTGGGGCTCTTGCTTTTAGGGAGTGGGTAAGGGCGTTAGCAGGGAAGTCCTTGTCAGACTGATTAGTGCATATTCTATGGATGCGAGTTAACTGACCTAATGAGATGTTATCCTTGCAATGGCGCGGATGGCAGCTGTGATAGTGTAAGTACTGGTGTTGGTCAGTGGGCTTCTTATAGAGATTATTAGACAATTTATTGTTAGTGATAGAGATAGAGACATCCAAAAAAGAAACTGTCCTGATAGAATAATTGTGAGAAAACTTGATGGAGGGGTGGATGAAGTTGGAATGGGTGATAAAAGATAAGAGTGAGTGTTCGTTGTGTGGCCAGATCAGGAAAACGTCATCAATATATCGCAGCCAGACCAACGGCTTCAAGGGAGACGTGGAAACTCTTCAATATATCGCATCAATATATCTCTATCCGAACGTCAGCTGCTTATTTGATTTTATATTTCTAGTTTTATTTTGATTTTATTTATTATTTATCAATTATTTTGTTAATTATTATTTATTTTTCAATTTTTCTTAATAACTATTATTTATTATATTCCAGGGTTTTTTATGTCTCGTCCTTTTCTCTTATAAATATCCTTTCGGTAATTAATAATGAAGATACGTGTGAATATTAATGTAGCGTTTCCATTAATTAATATAACATTTCCATTAATATTTTATTGAAATGTTTCTCTTAACGTTGAACGAGTTTAAAAACCCTCCTTCTAATAGACATATCTTATTACATAGAATTTTTATTTTGTTATCTAAGTAATGACTATAAAGTAAAGTACAATATTAGCTAATTTGAGTATATAACTTATTGGGATTGTTCTTTTTACCCGGGCAACACCTGTAATTATCCCGGGCAACACCGTGCGCCTCTGCTATCTTTTCATATACCTCAACTCTTAATGGATAGCTTAATAACAGTGAAAATCGTTTAAAACAACGACTTGGGGTCGGGATATCCATTAAAATCGACTGTGATAAAAATCCAGCTTTCTTTTGAATTTTTATAGAGTGCAAATTATTCCGCACACGTGATGATAATACATCCTCCGATAATAATATGGATATTTTTGAAAAATTAAAGGTTTAACACAAATAACTGTTAACAATGTTTTAAGGCCCGCCTATTATGAACACGAGGCATGATGGAAAGCTGACCTAAAAAAAGCGATAAGTAAACAGTTTTGCATTTCTGTTGCAAGTTTAAACATTGTTGTCGAATTTTTTCTCAGATTCCCTTCTATAGACCTTTTCATTACGTCATCTCATGAACGCCGCCATTACGGTCATGCAAAAAAAATAGAAAGTAGAAAACGTGAACTACACCGATTCAAAAGAAGAAATTGTGTTAGAACGAAAATATAGCAAACCCTATAGTTCGTGCAATAGCTCGTTATTTCTGCAGCTTCGCTACGGGACAATACGACGCATAAGGACCGTGTGTAATGGCGGACAACTACAGAGTCCTCCTGGCGGACAAAAAGTTCTCTAAAAAGTTTATAGTTAGGAATAATTTTCAACCCAAAAAAGCGTTACGGGTGATGCAGTAATCATTACGGATGATGCAATAATTTTAATTTTGCGTCATACAAAATACACCCGTTTTATGATTTTAGATACTGCCAAACGCTTGCACGTGCCGTGTTTGTGGTCCCACATTCGATTGTGTGCGCAGACGCGAGTAATGAAACGCAACTTAAGCATAGGCGCTGTCTTCACTCGACATATCGAGATTCTCGATACCCCTCTTATATTTCATACTTCAGTAATAACCGATGTACGTGATTCCTAGACTCGTCCATTGATAAATAAACAAAAGATTTATGTACTCTACAGGTGAATTTTAAGTATACCGACAAATTTTTAGGGGAGAAAGTATGTGTGAACCTAAGGAAAAAAGATAATGTGAACATGGATCCTAATTTGAATGATAACTGAGATATGAACGGAAATAAAAATGCCGCCACATGGTGGGTGGTTCAATGCAAGGAGAGTTTTCTGAAAAGATTTATCATGGTTGAAGAGTACAGTACAATATGAATTTGATTTTTTTCCCACTGTTCTATGGTCCATGACGAATGTATATGTACCTGCTCAAGTATCTGTTTCTTCATTAGCGTGGTTAGTACAGGCTTCTTTGTTGAAAAACGAAAGAGGTAACCTTTTTCTTTCCATCGACAATTTTTTTCCTGAAACTTCTCTCTTAGTAAGTGTATTTCAGTTTGCAGTTATTTCCCTTGCAGCCTTAATCCGTGAATCTCTTAGAGTCTATCTTCGGCTTTACTTGTGATGCGTTTTCTTGCGCATCTATGCTTAGATCTGCAACTTCAGTTTTTTGTTATACGTATTTGCAACTTTTTTGTTCAAAGAATGATTTGATACTCATGAAATTTTTTGTGTATGGTATAAAATTTGGTGTAAATTTAAAAAGTATTAATTTGTAATGCATAGAAGACTTATATTTGTTAATAGCACTTATTCGAAATGAACCTTTTATTTATTCAAAAATCGTCATATTTTTGTCGGAGATTGTATTATGTTATCCATAATAATAAGCGTGAAAAAAAATAGGGAGTTAAAGAACAGGACACGTGATGCCCCTTTCACTATATACAACAGGGCCGTCCAAATCGTGCACGTCGCCCGCGTGCGACATAAAATGCTCGGCGGGCAAAGCTCACGGGCAAAGCCGAGGAGATAGTCCAAAACTCAGGAGGGTAGTAGGTATAGTTTTTTCTATGCAGTGTTGCCAGACTTTAGTGAGCGATTGCATTAAATGAGGCATTATTTCTTTTGTTACTGATACTTGTTTGTTTTTCGTCTCGCATAACATGGCGCACATTCCTAAAAAGCATAAAATCACTGAACCAGTATTTAAACCGGAGTGGGAGAATATGTTTTTTTTTCATTGTTCACTGTAAAAGTCATGCAGTAGATTGCTTGTGTTAATTGTTAAAATTAAAATAATCTAGGCCTACCAATGCACACTGCGTCCCGGTGTCATTTGATTGTTCAATGCAGTATGGTAAGTAAACGGAGCTGCGGGGACCCCATGTTCATATGACAAAAAATATTTCTAAGGACCTCTTCTATCATCTCCCAAAAAATCAGTACTCAATTCAAAAACACCTTGTATAACATTTGAGATGTGTTTTTGTGTTAGGTTATAACTGTCAAATTGACAGCAATGACTTTATCACATGGTAACAGGACACACTGTGTTAGTATCGCCTTCAAACTTAGAGCGACTTTTTTACTATTGACAAAACTGTCAATTATCGCAATCCTTTCAATTACCACAGTTCTGTCACATATCAATTTTTTTTAAAAATAAGATCAAACTTGCAGGTTACGCTGTTGAAGTAACAGTCGTGCGCCGGACTTTGGAATAAAATCAAAAACAAGCTGTGTCTGACGCGAACAGTGGTGATCCGTTGTAACAAACTTGAGGTAGGAAAGAAAGCCAAGCCGTCTTTTTTCAAATCCATCTTTGTCCCCATTCTCATCTATGGTCATGAGTCTTGGGTAATGATCGAAAGAGTGCCGAAATGAGATCCTGGGAGGTTTGGCAGGTGTTCCCTACTGGATAGAGTGTTCAGCATCACTATAAAGCAGTCTTTAGGTGTTGAACCGCTACTTCTTCGCATTGAGAGGGCTCAATTCCCTTGGGATGGCTACATGTACGGATGCCGTAATTGTCTTCCCTTGCTATTTTCCAAGTCGGTGGTCACATAAATGAACAAGAAGTCGGCCTAGAATTAGGTGGCTAGATTACATAGAGCATCTGGGTTCGAGTCGCTTGGGTATTACCATTGGGTATTACGGAAAGTCTCGAGCTCCCTCCCCCCGCGACCTTAACGGATAAGAAGGTTTGTAAACTGAAAGTAAGAAAACATTTTAGGCTTCGCTTTCTTACTGATAACGACTTGGTTAATATTGGCAGTCCTGTCAATTATCACAGTCCTATCACAGATGAAATTTTATAATTAAAGTCGAATTTACAGATTCACCTTTTGTGGCACCGTCGTAGGAAATTAATACTAGTACGAAATGAAATTAAAATTGTGCATTAAAATTACTAAGTGGAATATATAGATAGTTTGAATACAGTATTTTTATCTTCTTGCTTGCTGCATCTTTAGGCAATTTTGACTGAGGAAAAATACGCACATTTATGTTATACCGATCGCCCCAAAGTATTCATGACGTCAGTCGAGGAAAATTTACGGAGATTACCGAAGTAAAATGCTACGGCGCTCCCTTTCAAAAATCCTCCTAAAATTACTAAAATAAAATAATAAATTACGGAAATCATTATTAATTACTATACAGATATTTTTTTCGTTGTCTTCTTTAATATGACACCATAAAATCAATACGTCAAAATCCTTGTCACTTGACCTTTAATGGCATTTCTTGATTTTGAGGGGCATTTAGGACGACTCATCTGCTTGCGGACGATCCGCACTGCTCTGAAAGCGCCCACAGTAGCAACAGAACTTCGTCCGCGTGCGTAGCGTCCGCATGATTGTGAAATGGCTAAAGTGTTGGTGTTGTTATTTTGTTGTTGTGGGAGCAATACAATTTATAAATTGTAAATTTGTAAAAATGGGACATGTGAGCAGTGCAAATGCCAATTAAAATTAAAATTCCTGATTGTTTTCTCCTTACTTAAAAAGCGTTATGATGTAAAAGACTACTCTAGCCCTATTTAATAAATTTAATAGGGTTTTTGACCCGTTTATGCCGATAAACGTTTGGTTTAAAAACACTTTTGTTTTTTTGTTTTTTTTTTGCAATTATGAAAAAATTTTTGGGCAATTTCTAATAGAGTAGGAACCGTAAAAAATTATTTTTGAGAGGTTCCCCATATTAAAAATTAAATAGGCTAACTAACAACGATAAAAAGTGATTCACGCTGCCCACCGATTCCGCGAAAGTAGGTGTTGAAGGCATAAAACTACATCAAGCTTTATTACAGTTCCGTTATTGAAACGAATGCACATATCCTCGGTCAGGTCATCTAAGACAACATTCATAGTGTAAGAATCGAACCAAGCAATGTAAATTCTACAGAACTTGGTCGCTTAAAGCCTTTAATCCTCAAAACGACTGCAGCACATACTGTCGGATACCTTACCAAAGTTACTGTTGAAATCAATGACGTAATCTCACTCAAAAGAGATCTGGTTGTTAGGTAATTTATCACAGTTCAAGCGGAGATGTCTTTTGATCTCAATCTTCTCTTTCGCTTTTCCTTTCCATGAAATGTACTTGCATTTATCGATTTCAAGCAGGCGATTTATGTTCTTGTTTTAATGGACGGATTTCCCGTCGCTATTTATCAAGGACCGTCGATGATGCTAGTCAAATAAATAAAGTGAAACCCCCAGGCGGGGTTAATAGATAAAGTGAAAGTGAATCTTCATCTATCTGCTGATGGACTGAACATGTTTCTGTCTTTAACAGATTATTAATATGAGAAAAAATATTTTAAATCTCTTCCCTCTTTTTGAACACCCTTGTATACATGTATTTGCACGTATAGTGAAAATTTTTTCATTCGGGCTCAAAAAATTCTTATCAACCACTTGCTCTCAGATTACTAAAAAAATTTCTAACGCTCGCAAACACATATCTGCATATAATTTACGCCTTATTAAAAAACAGTTTAATTAGAAAAATGCTCATAATTTAAATAATTAAAACATTTAAGTATGCGGCATTAATTAATAAATTGTTTTACATTAATCGTAATATAGGCCCACCCGTTGGATGAATAAATTATGATAACCGCCAAGGTTGTGGAGATTCATTAATTAAAGTGAAAAACTGTTTTAACAGTTATGCTCATACATCAAGTTATCCAAGAAATCAATACTTAAATGGAATGCTTATTTTTACTTAGTGATTACAAATGAATTATATATGTTAACGCTTACACTCAATTATTGCATAAAAGCAATATACATGTAATTGCATGTTATCTCGTTACATTGTCGGCCGTAATTGCGTTTAAGAATTATTTTCTCGGAAGCCTTCTATTCCTGGAAAACTATACGCAGGGTTTTTAGGGATCTTAGGTAACAATCAGCAAATTAAAAGTGGCGCGTGCATTTGTTTCACGTGAACTATCAGGTGTTAAAATTTTTACTAGGGGCGTTCAAATTTGACCTGGATTTTATTTTTTGTAAATTTCATTGTCATAAAACTCTAAACTTTCATTGTTGGCATGCCAACTACCGCCTGTCATACAAATGCAACACCACTCATCCGGTTGCCATGAAAAACAATTGTTTGTTTACAAAAACTGATAGACAGCGATGTGTTGACGTCAAAGCGAAACATCGAATAATCATAAAGTTTCTCTGAACATCAACAATAAAGGTGTGAAAGCATCTGAATTTCACCAGAGACTTCAAAGACATTTCACAGTTATGTTTCTCTCGATCATCCGTTTTTGCTTGGTGCCAAAAGTTTGAAGCAGGGCGAGAATCCACCGGCAATGAACCTCATAAGGCAAGGCCAGCAACTGCTGTCAAGGATGGCATCATCGCAGAAACAAACGAGCTTATAAAAGACAACAGGCGGACTCATGGCTAAGAATTGGCTCCAATACTGAACGTCAGTAATGGCAGCGTGGAGTCCATCATCCACGATAAGCTGAAATTCAACAAGATCACTTGGATCACAAAATCACCTGGGTTGAAATCTGTTCCATACTGCTGCAGCGATATGTCAGGGAAGGTGACAGCTTCCTAAGGCGTGTGTGACCACCGACGAGACATAGATTCATCACGATACTGCTGAAAGCAAGCGTGCGAGCATGAAGTGGCGACACACTAACTCACCACGATCCAAGAAATTCAAGATGTCACCGTCGCAACGAAAGTGATGGCGAATGTATTCTGGGACATTAAAGGTATAGTTCATGTCGATTTTCTGGAAGAACGTCAAACCATATATGCACCTTACTCCAATGATATTTTGAGGACGTCCCTGAAACCGGCACTAAGGAAGAAGCGAACAGGACTCCTTACCTATGATATTTGTTTTTTGCAAGACAATGCCAGACCACATACAACCAGACTAACTGTGGACACGCTGACGGAACTCAAATGGGACATCTTACTACATCCTCCGGACATATCAATTATTTCAAAGTTACATGAGTTTAGCTCGATCAGCAAATATAAAAATAAAAAACCTAACCTAGATTTCAGAAACGGATTCATTGAAAAACCGAAGCAGGTGACTAGGTTCTCGAAAGGTGCGATTTCTAGAGTATTCACCCTTTGGAAAAATGAACGAGACTATTTTCTAAAATAAAACTGTGGCTCAGAGACAATCAAACATGAACCGAATATACAGTCGTTTAAAACGACCTATATGGAAAAGAGACATCCATTGTACATGTAACTGACATTGGATTTCAATCAATGTTATTCCTGAACTATAATGGTTGGTTCAGAACTGTGTTACAAAAGAATTTGGTAGATTGAGGATACTAAATCAAATATTGTTTCAACAATGCGTTTCTTCTTTCGCAACGGTATGGCGCTCCACATGCTATAGTTACAGAAACCATTCATGCAAACACCAGTGGCTTGAGTCTCCGATGACTGAACTTTCACTAAAAACAATAAACAATGACGTTTGACGTGTGCATTACACAGGTGTTTCGAACTGACGCTCTCTTTCTTGTACACAACACTGGAGTCGCCGAAGCATTGACTGTCGCACCTATCCAAATATGCCAGATGTAGTACGTATGGTGTTACAAGCTTAATTTAACGTAACCTAACATAATGTGAAAGAAGAATATCGATATGATCTACATGTGTGGCTACACTAGAATCTTCAGATATCCCTACAAGAAGAAGTCCGAGTAGTGTGTCATTAATGATGCCAAACAATATATTTAAACTAAATCGCACCCGATGAGATCGAACTGCAATGGTACGTGGGTTTTTCTGATCCAAATGTGTTTGTTAAACGAAGTGCGACCAAAATGTTTCGGGACTGGTTCATTAAAAAAAGGTATTTTATTTAAATACACTATATCCCTTCTAAATACTCCCTTTGCGAAGGCATACAATAAGTTCAGCGTTCCTGACACCTCAGGAATATGTCCTGGAAGGCTTTTTGTTGAAAAGAATCAAGCACGTTCTGCGATTCGCACTGGATCTGCCCAAATTTATAAAAATGGCATCTTTCAACTGGATCTTCATTTTCGGATAGAGGGCAAAGTCTGCATGAGCCATATCTGGCGAAAATCTTGTACCCTTTGCAAGAAATTTACGTGTGAGGAGAGCTTGGTGAGAGAGTGCATTATCGTGATGGAGCAACCGTTTTTTCACGCCATAGATCTGATCGCTTCGCCGAACATCCTTCCTGAGATTCCTCATTGTCACGTGCCAAAAAGATGCGAACTCGTATCTTCAAGAGAACGAGACGAGAACGATACGCGAAGAACTTAGATAAGCGGAGTTTGTCACGTGATCTTGGAAAAAATAGGAAGTAACGACGGCGATCAGAGGTGGGAAAAGGAGGCTCTTACGATTTCGCCAGAGAAGGGAGGAAAAGCTTCCTCCCGAGTCATAATCTGGCGTTTGAACAAGAAAATGTTGTTAACTCCCTGACAACCACCAATACCAAACCGCTGAATGAAACCACTGGAAGCTGTCGGAGGAAAATTTCCTCGGAGTCCTGCATTACGAGCGCACGGTGTCGGAGACGGCTTCAAGGACGTAAAGTTCCCGCAGCGTATACATGAAGAATCGACGGAGCCGTATGATAGTACGACAGGAGTTTAACTTACACTAGTAAGCGTAATTCACTAGCTAATAGTAAAATAGCTAAGTTTCCTACGACGAGCCCAGCCGTGATATAATTCTCCCACGGAAAGGAAATGAGCTCGGTCACTCAGAATCTACCACATCGTCTACCAGGAAATCCGAGGGGAATGGCTCATTGCCTGTAAGTTATTAAGTTTAACTTTTTACTCCACATTGAAGCTCGAAATATATATCATATGTGTGCGTTCTCTGCGAGTGGAACGAATCTTTAAATTCAAGTTTCGTCGCAGCTTTTCCGGAATTAGAGGGGCCTTATAAATACGACGAAACCTGGTGCAGAGTATTCCCATTTGCTCTGCTCGGATACTTGCATGGATATGCGGGAGGCTTTGTAATGAATACGAAGATTGCCTATGGTGGTTTTTATTAACTTTTACTAATGAGAAATTGGGCTGTTATCGTGTTTGTCGTCTGAATCACATATATCGATTTTCGGAACCTTTATCATACTGCCATAATCTCATGCCATGAATTCTATGCTATACACATTTTAGAAGCCTCGCCTTAACTGCATATCTGTTTTCCTGCACTGCTAACCGTTCCTCTTTCGTTCTTCTCATCTACAGGTATTGGACATTGAAACTGAAACACCTAGTAGAAATCCAAAATCTTTATTTAATAAGGTGTTGGGGCACCTTGGGCAGCCAGCACAGCAGCAACACGTCTTGGGAAGGATCGGTAGAGGTCCTGCACAGTTTGCACCCCAAACCATTACTGATTTACCCATTACTGATCCACCTCCGTGTTTGACTGTGGCTGCCAAGCAGTCTGGGTTGTAGGCATCAGAGGGGCTCCTCCAGACGAATACCCTCCCTGTTGTTTGGAAGACAGTGTAACTGGACTCACCCGAGAATATGACGCGTTTGAGGTCATCCAACGTCCAGGGTTTATGCGTCCGGTACCACTGAACCCGCTTGGAGGCATTTGTACTACTGATGAAAGGCTTCGGTATAGCAACCCTGCCATGGATGTTGGATTTCTGCAGGTAACGACGGATTGTCTTCGTGCACACAGGTTCCTGGAGGTGTGTATTCATTTCTGCGGTGATTTCTGCTGCGGTGGTTTTCCGCTTTCGTGCAACAATCCTGGTCAATGTCCTGACGTCTCTTTCCGACAACTTCCGTTTTCTCATGCAGTTGCTCCTCCTGGACGTGGTTCGTCCTTCCTGTTCATATGCACACATCACCCTGGATACTGTAGCACGTGAGACATCACAAAGTGTGGCAGTTTTGGACACAGATGCACCTGCTAGACGCGTTCCAACAATCTGCCCTCTTTTGAAGTCTGATATGTCTCCCATTATAGCGCTCTGCACAGACAATTTGAAACTTACTATCGAACTTTTCTACTGGAGTGACTACCAAGAATTCTGACACGTAATTCATTGATATGCATACGATTAATTACCTAGCAGAAGGTTATATTCAGCCCTGGGGGTATCCAGTGCTATTTGCGAAGGTGTTTCAGTTTCAATGTCCAATACCTGTAGTTTCTTATCGACAGAGGAAGCCAGTGTGACTATTATCTTCTCCACCGTTTACACTTGTGTCTCTAAGATTTCGGCAATACCTACTGGATCTCATCAATTAAACAATTTGTCAACATAGTCATCAGCCACTAGAAAGTTGAGTGTGAGTGCATATTCGTCTAGTTGCTTCTGCTATTGTGTCGCTTCAATTCAGTGAAAGACTCGCCTTCGCATATCGCGTGGCAAGGCTGCAGTGATTTATTTGTGTGGTGTATATGTAGTGATATCGTCGTGCGTCAGGTAAATTAATATTACTACTCCAGGAGGGAGTAACCAAATTTTTTATTGTATGGTAAGTGTATTATCGTCGAAAGGTGTTTCGTCGCTGCATGGTGTGCATAATATTTTTATTGTGTGATATCGCTGGAGAGTGCGATAAGTGCGTTAAAAAATTTTCCATTCGAAAGTATCGCATGTGACATACACGGTGGACCAAAAGAAAACTCGCCACTGAAAATTTCAAATAACAATGGAAAGGGTCCTCAAAGGGGTAAGCGATTCTAGAAGGAAAAACGCTACCATTAATTAAGGCAGGTGTTATCGTTAATTGGAACGAGTCGATTTCTAGACGAGGTGAACATAATCTTAAATAATACACAAATTGTACACTTTTTAGATCATTATCTCTTTTATTGAATAATGTAATTTCAAACGTAATCGCTTCTTGTCAGAACTCTCGGTACCCTTCGTCTAAAAAAATAGAAATCGACCTGTTCCATTTAACGTTAACGCCTGCCTTAATTAATGGTAGCGTTATTCCTCCTAGAATCGCTCACCCCTTCGTGGA
Organism: Rhysida immarginata; assembly: GCA_023313115.1. NCBI lineage: Eukaryota > Metazoa > Arthropoda > Chilopoda > Scolopendromorpha > Scolopendridae > Rhysida > Rhysida immarginata. The sequence goes on along the minus strand of JAHWFO010052656.1, from coordinate 318,555 downwards.
CCGTTTCTACTGGACTTTTTTCAGTAGCGAGTATTTTTTGGTCCACCCTGTATGTTCTTAATTTGTGGTGCCTTAAGCTTGACGTCGTCTAGTCTTCCACTGTTGTTTAATCTAGTTTTGACTTTTTTTCCATTTAATGAAATTGGTTGAGACTTTAAAATACAACAAGAAATTAAGCCTCCCGAGGAAGGTATAGGAAAGTAGCGGAAGCCCTGAGTTCATCTATATTTTTATTCCTTCATCTGCACTTTTTTACCCCCCATTTTTTAAATCAAAAATTGATTCTTCGAAACTAGTATTTAGAAAATATAAAAAAAACTTTCTTCTTTCCTTTCTTATCATTTTCGATGGAATGATATATCACACACTATAAGTTGCCATAAAGTTCTAAAGACCAAGTGATTGCCACCCCCACAATTCCGATCCTATTGGGACAATTCGGCCCAAACTTTACAGTGATGTTGATCTTGCTTAGAGGAACCTGCATACTAAAATTTCACTCCTTTATATGCATAAATAAGCGCAGACCTTTTGGTTCCCTCTAATTTCCGCTCCCGAAACTCCGACCCCAGTGGGCCAATCAAAACCAAACTAAATAGTGAAGGTGCACATGCCCATAGTAAGCTACATTCCGAATTTCAACCTTCTACTTCAAAAAATGCGGAAATTATGAAGGGGACAGACAGACAGGCAAACTTTGTGAAAACAATAAGTAGCTCCATTCTTCCGCTAATTAATAAATGGCGAAACTAGTCGGAAACTCTGTTCTCCCTTTATTGTATTGTAAAGTCTCTACTAATTTCATTGACAGAAACAATACTAAGAAATCCCAATTTAACGATCATAAAAACCTCATCTATAGCTAACATCAGTAAAAGCGCGAAATGCCATCCTGTAATTTCCTTTGCTGATATGATTAAGACTGGTTGCATTCATGTACTGCAACTATGTCAGCTCTAGTTAATGTGTAAGTAATTTGCCCTACTACTTTTGAACCACACGAAGAGGAAACTCCCTGCCATTATCCAGAACATTTGGTTCAACCACATTTGCCTACGTGAACGTCTCGAAACGAAGTACGTCCGTGTCATCATCCGCAATTAGTCGACTGCAGCCCAAGCCGCGAAGCCTGCTGTCATACGAGCCTGGGTAACTAGAGCTACTTCCACTCTATATTAAGTAACGAAAGGTGCTTTATGCTCTCAGTGTGAGGAAACGTGTCTGTCTGTCTGTCTGTAACTCTAACTCCGAGACTATGAAAGATCTTCAAAATCCGTTTTCGTCAGTCGATGAATATGGTACATGGCACGAACCAGTTACAAATATTACATATATCGGTTCATTGGCACGTGCAAAAATAGTACCTCTATTTTCCCTCCTAGCAATTTTCAATGGGAAGATATATAGGTTGATTTAAATGCCAAATCTATCCGCCAGATGGCATCCGCTACGGTTTATGAATTTTGTTCTAGTTTATTTACAAAAGTTTAGTGAAGATGAAAGTTAAAGACTTGAAAGAAAAGCTTCAGTTAATAGGAGCGAAAACTGACGGAAATAAACAAGTATTGACTATCAGTGAGCAAATTTTATAATGAATTACGATTTACGAAAGTGACAATGCTAAATATTGGGCTAGGCTACGACATCTCTTTTAACCTCACTGAATTTTTCGATCTGTAGGAAATCCATGAAACTTGAGATTTTTGTTTTTAACATTGTTGTTCGAACATTGTGGAACTGAACAATTTACATGTATGTTCTTATACAGTATTCTTAACATTGCCGAGATTTTCTCCTCATTTCGACCATAGCGTCATAGCCTCAGATTCATAAAGCGTAAGCGCTGCCATCTATACTTAAATCAACCTATTGAGTAATATATCAAACAAATCATAATGACGAGATAAAAGCGGATATAAATTACAATTTTCGCCAATTAATAAATATGGTTCCGTGAATGAATCATTTGGAAAATGGTTGTAATCGAAAAATGACACGTGCTCTAACAGTACCCTTATGAAACCTTCAAAAATTTTCAATGCTAAAATATGGCATGTAATATATCAAACGATTTGGAATGATGTGTCATGAATGAATATAACGTAAAATCAATGATAGTCGAAAATAGTTTCTAGGATCCTGGTTTAGTGGAACCATTATGATTCATTGGAACTTTCAATGCCAAAATATGGTATGTAATATATCAAACGATTTGAATGATGTGTCATGAATGAATATAACGTAAAATCAATGATAGTCGAAAATGGTTTCAAGGATTCTGATTTAGTGGAACCATTATGGTTTATTGGAACCTTTAATGCTAAAATATGGCACGTAATATATAAAACAACTTGGAATGATGTGTCATGAATGAATATAACGTAAAATAATGTAAATCCAAATATGTTCAAAAGTACGTGGTTAATAGATCATTATGTCCATTAGAAACTTACAATATTATCATAGGGCGGTTTAAAATATGGTTCCGCGAATGGTTTAATTCAACCTTTCGGTACTTAAGTTTGTCACTCCTTAATGGTTTATTAGGTACCGAAAGGTGCTTTATGCTATCAGTGTGGGTAAACGTGTCTGTCTGTCCGTCTGTCCGTCTGTCAGTCTGTCTGTAATTCAAGCTCCTCCGAGGCTATGAAAGATTTTCAAAATCTGTTATCGTCAGCCGATGAATATGGTTCATGGCACGAACCAGTTACAAATATCTAAATCGGTTCATTGGCACGTGCACAAATGGTACCTCTATTTTATCCGCCTAGCAGTTTTCAATGGAAAGATATATTGAGTAATATATCAAACAAATCGTAATGACGAGATGGATGCGGTTATTAAGTACCGAAAAGTGTTTTATGCTATCAGTGTGGGGAAACGTGTCTGTCTGTCTGTCTGTCCGTCTGTTTCTAACTCTAACTTCTCCGGGGCTATGAAAGATTTTCAAATTCTGTTTTCGTCAGTCGATGAATATGGTTCATGGCACGAACAAATCACAATTATTATCTAAATAGGTTCATTGGCACGTGCACAAATGGTACCTCAATTTTCCCGCCAAGCAATTTTCAATGGGAAGATATTAATTATTAATTCAAACAAATCGTAATGACAAGATAGAAGCGGTTATTCATTATTATTTTCGTCAGTCGATGAATATGGTACATGTCACAAACCAATCACATATATTATCTAAATCGGTTTTATAGCACATGCACCAAAGGTACCTTCATGACCCCACACAGCAATTTTCAATATAGAGATATATTAAGTGATATATCAAACAAATCGTAATGACGAGATAGAAGCGGATATAAATTACAATTTTCACCAATAATTAAATATGGTTCGGGAAATGATCCATTTTGAAAATGGTTGTAATCGAAACAATAGCACCTGCTCTAATTGTACCCTTATGACACACTCAAAAATTTTCAATGACAAGCTATGGCATGTAATATATCAAACGATCTGGAATGAGGTGTCATGAATGAATATAACGTAAAATTAATGATAGTCCAAATTGGTTCTAAGGAACGTTGTTTAGCGGAACCATTATAGTTCATTGGAAATTTCAATGCGAAAATATGGCATGTAACATATCAAACAACTTGGAATGATGTATCATGAATGAATATAACGTAAAATTATTTATACGCGAAACTGGTTCAAAGACATTTAGTTTAGTGGAACCATTATGATTCATTGGAACTTTCAATACTAAAATATAGCATGTAATATATCAAACGACTTGGAATGAGGTGTCATGAATGAATAAAACGTAAAATTATTGATAGTCCAAATCGGTTTCAAGGAACTAAGTTTTGTGTAAACATTATGGTTTATTGGAAATTTCAATTCTAAAATATTGCATGTATTATATCAAACGACTTGGAATAATCTGTCATGAGTACATTTAACGTAAAATTGATGATAGTCGAAATTGGTTCAAAGGTACGTGGTTTAATGGTATTTTATGGTCCATTAGAAACTTACAATTTTCACATAAGGCAGTTTAAAAATACAGTTCCGGGAATAGTGTAGTTTAACCTTTCGGTACTTGATTATATCATTCCTTAATGGTTTATTAAGCACCGAAAGGTGCTTTATGCAATTAGTGTGGGGAAACGTGTCTGTCTGTCCGTCTTTCTGTCTTTCTGTCTGTCTGTCCGTCTGTCTGTCTGTAATTCTAACTCTTCCGAGGCTATAAAAGATTTTCAAAATCTGTTTTCGTCAGTCGATGAATATAGTTCATGGCTGGAACCAGTTACAAATATTATCTAAATCGGTTCATTGGCACGTGCACAATTAGTACCTCTGTTTTCCCGCCTAGCAATTTTCAATGGGAAGATATATTGAGTAATATATTAAACAAATCGTAATGATGAGATAGATGCGGTTATTCATTATTATTTTCGTCAGTCGATGAATATGGTACAGTACATGGCACGAATCTTTCACAAATATTATCTAAATTTGTTCAATAGCACGTGCACAAATGATACCTTTACGACCCCACCTAACAATTATCAATGGAGAGATATATTAAGTAATATATCAAACAATTCGTAATGACGAGATAGAAGCGAATATAAATTACTATTTTCGCCAATTAATAAATATATTTCAGGGAACGAACCATTTTAAAAATAGCTGAAATCGAAACAATGACACGTGCTCTAATACTAACCCTTATGACACCCTCAAAAAGTTTCTGTGCTAAAATATGGCATGTAATATATTAAACGACTTGGAATGATGTGTCATGAATGAATATAACGTAAAATTAACGATAGTCCAAATAGTTTTCAAGGAACCTGTTTTAGTGGAACCATTAGGGTATAGTGGAAAGATTGTGGGTTATTGGAAATTTCATTGCCAAAATATAGCACGTTATATATCAAACGATTTGGAATGAGGTGTCATGAATGAATATAACGTAAAATAATGATAGTCCAAATTGGTTCCAAGGAAACCTGGTTTAGTGGCACTATTATGGGTCATTGGAAATTTCATTGCCAAAATATGGCATGTAATATATATTCATAATGACTTGGAATGATGTATCATGAATGAATATAACGTAAAATAATGATAGTCCAAATTCGTTTCAAGGAATCTGGTTTAGTGGAACCATTATGGTTCATTGGAACTTTCATTGCTAAAATATGGCATGTAGTGTATCAAATGTCTTGGAAGGATGTGTCATGAATAAATATAACGTAAAATAATGATAGTCCAAATTCGTTTCAAGGAACCTGGTTTAGTGGAACCCGCATGGGTCATTGAAAATTTCATTGCCAAATTATGGCATGTAATATATCAAATGACTTGGAATGATGTATCATGAATGAATATAACGTAAAATAATGATACTTCAAATTGGTTTCAAGGAAACTGGTTTAGTAGAACCAGTATGGTTTAGTGTAACCATTATGGTGCATTGTCACTTTCATTGCTAAAATATGGCATGTAATATATCAAACGACTTGGAATGATGTGCCATGCATGAATATAACGTAAGATTAATGATAGTCTAAATTGGTTCCAAGGAACCTGGTTTAGTGGAGCCATTATGGTTCATTGGAATTTCAATGCTAAAATATGGCATGTAATATACCTAACGATTTAGAATGATGGTCATGAATAAATATAACGTAAAACTAATGATTGTCGAAATTGGTTCAAAGGTACATTGTGAAATGGTATCTTTATTGTGCATTAGAAACTTACAATGTTAACATAGGGATGTTTAAAAATATATTTCCGCGAATGGTTTAGTTTAAACTTTCGGTACTTGGTTATGTCATTCCTTAATGGTTTATTGTATGGTAAAGTCTTTACCAATTTCATTGATAGAAACAATACTAAGAATTCTCAATTGATGGATTTTACCTCTTGATTTTAAGTGTAGCTGTTACGTTTAATACATTCCTTGTTATTACCTAAGTCTAGCTTCCGTCTCTCTCTATTCATCATTTTTGCACCTGACAGAGAGCAGAACGTTTTGGTAGACAGAGCAGGCGAGACGGTGGCCTCAACAATAAACTTTCGAATTGTTCGACGTTCATTGTTGGTGAGCGGAACGTTTAATGGTTCGACGCTCATAATTGATTAGCAAGTTTTTGCATCCTTAAGTGGATCAACATAAGTGAGTGTCCACCGGGATTTGTCGTTGGTCTTCAAAATGAAGTTACATAAAAGTGTTTCCGATAACACTTCTATTAAATATGTATTTGGAGAAGCGAATCGCTTTATGGCACTTTTTTCCAAAAACGAAGTAGGGAATGAAGGATAAGCGTTTAAGGAAGATGACTTTGTAGTAAAGTTGATCACTCAGATCTATTTGCAGGCAAGGGGAAAAGGCATTAGTGTGGAAAGTACCTTCAGCGAAACGCTTATTGGTGTTCTGCGTTTCAGCTTCCTGCAGTGGAAAGTGCTGCAGGGCAATTACAGCGAAGTATGGCTACCAGATTGAACACACTCGATGGTGGTGAAAGTTGTTTTCCACCTGTTTTGGCCCTCTGCAGCTTGTTATTATAGATACCTAACAATCCTCTGTAGAAGTTGATTTGAGGATATGCTAAAATGGAGATTGCACGTTATCAACTTCAAAAAAAAGCAAATTACACTAGTCTGCAAATTTTAAAAAATTTTCGAGCCCGACACTATTTCAGCTTTTTCTTATGTAAAATGATCTCCTGATTATAAATATAACCTTCGTTTTCCCCCATCACCCACCATTTTCGGGGGTGCCCCCCCCCCCTCCCAACCCATTTTTATCATTTTTTGATAGATTTAAAGGGTTGAAAAGTTCTAAAAAATGAATTACCCCTTTAATTAGCTAAAAAAATCATTAAAATTTGATCGATTTCTCGTATTTTTTGTATTTTTTTCATCAGTTACCATCAGTCCCCGTTGCATACTCTGTAGATACGAAGCAGAACTAAAGCAAGATCAGTCGAATTCTTGATAAAATTAGTTATCATGATTATAATTGGAAACTTTGCGCTGATTTAAAAGTTGTAGCTTTACTAACGGGACTGCAAACAGGCTACATAAAACCACTTCTGCTTCCTATGTGAATGGGATAGCCGAGCCAGAGACAAACATTATATCACACGGAACTGGCCTCTGCGAGAAAGGTTTACTCCTGATCAGAAAAACGTCGCTAACAATCCTCTGGTACCGAAAGAAAATATTTTTTTGCCGCCTTTGCACATAAAACTCGGACTGATGAAACAGTTTTTGAAGCAATGGACAGGACAAGTATTGCATTTCAATTTCTGAAAACTAAATTTCCTCGTCTTAGTGAGGCTAAAATTAAGGAAGGAGTTTTCGTCGGCCCCCAAATTAGACAACTTTTCAAAGATTTGACATTTGTTGAACATTTGAACCAAAAAGAAAGACGAGCATGGCTTGCTTTCCAAAATGTGTGTAAAAACTTTTTAGGTAACAACAAAAGTGTTATTTATGTCGATCATATCGAGGAGTTAGTGTCAGCATACAAGGATATGGGTTGTAACATGTCTCGTAAACTGCATTTTCTGCATTGCCACCTGGATTTCTTCGGTGGAAATTTAGGAGTTTCGGATGAACACGGGGGACGGTTCCACCAAGACATCGCTAAGTTTGAGAAAAGATTTTCAGGGAAGTGGAATGCGAGTATGTTGGCAGAGTACTGCTGGTTTTTGATGAGAGAAAAGTCTACCTCGGGATATAAAAGGAAAGCAAATACCAAATGAACTGTAAGTTTATATTTTTAATAATGGAAAAAAATATATATAAAAGATTAGGGAAAAATAGCGAAAAAAATGTAAAGTTAATCAAATTTTAATGATTTTTTAAACAGTTAAAGGGGGTAATTCACCCCCTAACGTACCTCCCTACTATACATGGTCATTTTTAGTACTATTCACCCTTCAAGACCCTCAAAATAATTATAAAAGCTGAAATAAACCTTTCCATCCATCGAAATATATTGAAAAATGATAAAATTGGTTTGGGGGGCATCCCCCGAAAACGGTGGGTGATGGGGAAAAACGGAGGTCATATTCAGATTCAGGAGGCCATTTTACGTAAGAATCAGCCAAAATTGAGTCGGGGCTTTTTTTCATGCAGACAAGTGTTATTCATGCCCATCTGGGCATTATACAGGGTGCTTAGGAACTCCGTGTAAAAAGTTTGTAGAATATATGTTTTAATATAATTTGCCAAAAAACTGGGTGTTCCAAATCAATTCTTGAAACATAAAAATTGTTAAACAGCCATTCACCCATTTTCTCGAATGGAATAGCCATTATTTAATATTTAAATTCATGAACATAAATTACAATTCTTTGTCTCACATGCACGGCTTTGAAATAAAACTTTGGGTATCAAATGAATCTTTGATAAGTTATGAACATAATATGGTACCACTGGAAACTTTCACTGCTAACATATGGTATGTAATATATCAAACAACTTGTAACTACATGTCATGAATGAATATAAAGAGTAACTAATGATACTTGGAATTGATTTAGCAGTATGTGTTTCTAATGTTACCATATGGTACTAATGGAAACCTTCTATGGTTAGATATGTCAAACAAGTCGTAACAATATGTTATGAATGAAAATAACGAGAAATTAATGATACTGGGAATTGTTTTAGTATTTTGTAAACTGATGATACTATGTGGTACTGTTGGAAACTATTAGTGCTAAAATATGGCATATAAAATATCAAGTAACTCGCAACACGTTTTCATGAATGAATATAACGAGTAATTAATTATACTCTGAATAGGTTTAGTATTACGTGCTTTAATGGTATCATTACAGTATTATTAGTAACTTTCAGTGCTATGATATGGCATGTAATGTATCTAACGATTCATAACGTTCATAGCATTTGTTATCCATACCTGATTGCTATTAGACGCAAACTGCTGTTAGAATAAAAAACATCAATATCTGATGAATTCTATTAGACATATTGTTGTCAAAATTAATTGCTAGTAGCTAATCTCTCGCTTTAATTGAGCAAACAGATTGGTTTGACAATTAACATTCACTTTCTTTAAAATTATTGTAGGAATGTTTATTAGTTAATGCACTTCTGTTTGCTCGAATAAAACAGGGCAGTTCAAAACTGACTTGGACTTTTTTTTTTGTAAATTTCATTGTTGTAAAATTCTAAACTATCAATGTTGTGATGGCAAGAACCATCTGTCATAAAAAAGCATGACCACTCATGCGGTTGCCATAATCACCGATCGTTTGTTTAAACAATTGGCGGACAGCGATGTGTTGACCAAAGTGGGACAACGAATAATTGATTGACTGATTTATTGCTACCAAAGATAAGGATAAAGGTAGCTCGGTGCCACACAGGAATCCCCACCAAGGCACCGAGAACAAAGACAAAAAATCAAATCACAAAAAAAAAAAAAAAAAAAAACAACAATAATTATTCAGGGTGATTTTAAATTAAGTACAGATTTTTTGGGAGATGATAGAAGAGGTCCTTAGAAGTATTTTTTATCATATGAACATGGGGCCCCCGCAGCTCCGTTTACTTACAATACTGCATTGAACAATCAAATGACACCGGGACGCAGTTGCTTGGCCACCGAGATCGCCAGATCTCACACCGATGGATTTTTTTATGGGGAAGCATAAAATCAATGGTGTACTCCAAACCCGTAGATACCGAAGAAGAATTGGCGGCTCGTGTTGTCGCGGCAGCAGGTGACATCAGCGACCGTGCAAATCAACTGTTTCCACGCGTACATCAATCCATCATAAGGCGTTGCGAATTGTGCTATGAAGCAAATGGCGGTCATTTCGAACAATTACTGTGACGTTTTCGCTTCCAGGCCTTGTTATCTCGTTGGCCTCGGAACTTTTACTATATTAATTCAATGAGAAACTGGAAAGGACTGTGGATAACTACATGACCAACTTTTTATTAAGCATATACGTATTTCGAACTCATTCAGTTCATTATTCAATGCCGATATATTAATTCAAGCTTTTTTCGTGTGTTCATTTTTCTTCATTTATGACGAATATTCATATATGTGACTATATATTTCAATATATATATAGAAGTTATTTGACTCACAATGGCGATAGCGGTAATCATATCATGATGATGGTATTTGCTGCAAAATGCATGTGTACACGGAGAGAGATACTTTGGATGTAGCAACAATAAAGGAGTTGATGAGTGCTTGTTTGTTGAAGCAACAATACAATTTGATGCACCACGAAAAAACTTTTATCCTACTACTGTACAGTCATGAACAAAAAAAACGCTCCCTCACTCTGTGCTGCTATATTTTTAAATGAGCGTTTACTACTTTTGCCACTAGGGGTCTGATATCGATTAGCATGTCAGTTTTTCTTTGTATTTTGATTATAAGTGCACCGCACTACAATCTAATGATAAAATTTAGATTTAATATTTCTTCTCAATTGACTTTTGGATAGTGATTGTGAACAATTTTTATTGCTTTATTGTTAACTTAAAATGTTTTAGAAAAATAGTCCGTACGGAAGAAAATAGGATGGTATGATTTTATTGGTTAAAAATTTAGATAATTTTCTGACCGAACTAAACGATATCAGACACCTGGTGGCAAAAGTAGTAAACGCTCATTTAAAATATAGCAGCATCGAGTGAGGGAGCGTTTTTTTTTTGTCCATGACTGTACATTAAGAAATTCACTATTAACACGTAGTTTTTTGAGACAGGAGAAACAATTATTATTTTTTGAAATTCCATGTAGAAAGTGATCTTCCTCTTGCTTTGAAGGTCAAGTATGGACAATTTCATCAAGACCGGAATAAAACTGTAGATTTGTATAGGAGAGAAACATATACCTATTAGAAGAGCATACAAGGCCAACAGGAGATCGGACGTGAACGTGACCTAGCCTAGGAACTTTTCGAGGTCCTGTGTGCAAAATTTCAGCTTCAGGGGATGTACCGTTCAGAAGTTATGGGGGGAGGGGTTCTAAAAATTTAGGCGTCGCCTACTAAGGTCATTTTGCGCTTTGTACACAAGTTATATCTGTACATAGCCCGGGACAAACACAAACATCCATGCCCACGGGATTTAAACCCACGGTCAGGCGGACTCGATAACTAGAAAGCCTATGCCCTAGCACCCTCGGCCATCTGGCCGGCTAGAAATTATGGAGGAATAAACAAACAAACAAACGAAAACGGCGGTATATACATACATTATTACTCTCTCTATATATCTATAACTCCCAAGTAAAAATTGGCATAAGTTATCTGAAATTGAATTAAAAGTTAATAATTAAAAAAAGAAGATTAATCATGGCTTCTCAATTTTTAACATTGTTAATTTTCTTAAAGTAAACACCAAAGACATGTAACATCGTAAATGTCAACCTGCATATAATGTACATTATTATGTTCATTTCAAATATCAGTAGAGTTCAAAAATGTAAATCTATTTTCGTCAGTTTGGATGTTCTTCCTTTCAATTTCTTAGTAAATCTGGGAAATGGATGCATGTTTTCTTGTTCCGAACTAAACACAAGGTGCTGACGCATTTTCTGTATGTCAAATTTGGATAATGGATCGCCAATCCACTAAAAAATCAACAGCTGTTATAAAGGCAACAGTGTCAGGATGTTATTTTTGGCCATCGGACCATATCTTTGCTTCAATTGTGTTTTTATTGAAGAAGTCAGCTCACCAAGAAAAGGGCTGTCTGTTACTTCAACTCTATTTCTTGTATTTGACGAAGTAATCCAGTGCTGGCGGTCAATATCAAAATGGATCTGAACGCATTTTTTCGATGTAAATTTGAACCTACCTGCTTGGAAAAGTAAACCGAGAACCCAAACGATCTACTGGGTAGTGGCTTTTCTTAAGTAACGTCTGTGCAGCATTAATGACTTTATCATCCAGCATTTCTTTGTTGTCAATGCTTGTTTTGTCTGCCTTTGTCAAGTTTAAATTTTTGATCCAGACTCTGTGTGAACGTTCTGAGAAAACATTTTTGTCTTCAACTGGTGCTTTACTCGTGGATTCTCTTTCTTTGTATAATTTCTTAAGAAAAAGTTGTTGTTTGGATTTCAATTCCCCCTTGTTACCATCCTGGCCACAAGTATTATTATCGTATATAATCTTAACTGTATACGGTCCAAGCCATGGCGATGTATATTTGCCTCCCTCTCGGTCTTCTCGTTTCAGATTTTTTAACAACACTGTAGCGCCTGGTTTAAACTTACATTGTGGTTCATGATGTTTATTGTAGTCGGAGCTAAATCCCATTGTGGTTTTAGGAACAATGGGAGAAGGGAAATTGAGCAGACTTTCTCTTGTCATTGTAGGCTATGGTATGACACATTTGTTGTATATCGAAACTTATACCCTATTTTCTATTTCCGAATTCCAGCTGTGTATTTTAACGGTAGGTTTTACCAAGTGGGCATGCTCGAGTAATCACAATTCGTCGTTTCACAATCCGCTTAACCCAAGCTAGGGGAGATAATATTATACAGGGTGTTCAAAAAGTCTAGTAACTTGGCAGATATCTCAAAGTCTAGTATGGTTTATAGGTAATAGTGAGTCTATTCATTGCCCGCTCAAATTTGACTTTGACCCCCTAAATTTAAGGTCGTCCATTTGCTAACTCGAAAACTATTAACTATTAAAGATAGAGACAATTTTTCGATTACTACCCTGCAGAACAGCACCACAATCTAAAAAACAATTTTTAATCACACCATTCCCCTTGAAAGATTTTTTAAAAAAATGGGCGAGAAAGAGTCACTCAAGGTCAGGTTGAGCTGCCCATTTTGCTGAGGTTTCTAACACATTTGAATTGCAGTGAAGCACATCGTTGGGAAGGCTCATTAAGTGATGTTCAAAAGTGATGACCTTGAGTGACTTTTTGGACACCCTGTATAGAGAGAGTCATTATTATACAGGGTGTATCTGAAACCCTGTCACAAACTTTTAGAGGAGGTGACATAGATGATTCTAAGCAAAAAATTTCATATGAACAAGGGTTCGAATCTGAACGATAACCGAGATATGTACAGAAATAAAAATGCCGCCACTAATATCAACAAGTTAGGATAATGAAGTTTAGGGAAATAATAGGGCACATAACACTGTATACCGTTAAAATTTGAACGAATTCCAACGAGTAATTTTCGAGTTACGTAATTACACGTGGTTGTTAGTACTTGCACAGCCAAAGGGGGCAGTTAAAGGTCACCCAGGATAAGCAAAACGAATAACGCATACTGAGAAAAGCGAGTGAGTGGAGAGGAAATGGGGCCAAGGTTCGTATTTACCGATAGGAAAGCAAGACCCCAAAACCACCCTCTAAAATAGATTCTGATAATTAAACTTAGGACCGTCCCAATTAGTTCCCTAGAAAGCTGATCATTAATTTTTACGGAAGGTTTTATTGGATTGACGAGGGAGAACAATTGTCCAAGCAAAAATTGTCTTTTATTACTACACATAAAAAAATGAAATACTCCTAACACATCTACAAAGTGACAGTGTTTTAGCAAAACATTCAAATTGTTGCTAAACAGTAAAATCTTCGGATTGGTTTGGAAGACGACACCAAAATAGTCTTGGAAACCCGTAGCCTCGTGGGGTCTCAGAGCTAATGAAGTAGAGGTAGAAGACTCTTAGTAATGAAGTAGAAGATCAAATCGCAATCCTGCTTTGAAAACAAAAAAAAACGAAAGTAATTGCACGTAAAAACAGTATATCAAATATTATAAGAAAGAGAAAAGTAAACAAAAAAATGGACAAGTGCGAGTCGAACTCGCGTGGAGAGGGTTCCGTACGATGAATATGTTATCTACCATGTTTTTTTTAAAATCTGACCCAAATTTGTAAAAGAAAGTATGTATGGTACAGGAATGTACAGGGAAATTTCTGAATATATTGTCTATTGCTGAATTCTGTCTTGTTGTATATTCTTGAATACGTAGAGTAAGACCGAGTGATAGAAGGTATTCTGATATTTCATTTTTTGATTTGTCCTTAAAATTAATAGTGAAGCCTCCTGCTATAATAATCTTTTCGGTGCTTTGAATTGGAGGCATTCACAATGCCCACCCCTTAGACTATCTAAAAATAAAACCTGAAGAATTGACCGACCGTTCGACTTTGCGAATACAGTAACGATTTTTTAATTAACATTCGCAACTGATTTTTATTAAAATTTAAATAAAAATTAAATTTAATTTAATAACTTAAAATAGGTAAAATTACTTATTTAGGATTTTAATTTGATTTTCCTACTGTATTTAATCTAGCGCGAATTCTTTTTAATGATAATAGATATATTAAAAAAACGTAGCTAACATTGGCTGCGAGTAAAAAACGTAGCCCACAAGAAAGACAGGCCTGGGCACTCAAAAGTTACCTGACCACAGTAGTCTGAGCAACAATCCAAACTTCATTGTTTCCAACAAACGAAAAAAAACACCGATTGTTAAAATCCGAGATGGAGACAATAAAAGTTGGATTGTTGCTCAGACTACTATAGTCAGGTGACTTTTGAGTGGCAACACGGATGACACAGGCAACTCCCAGGCAACACCTTCTAGACACAAGGCCTCGACACGGATGACTCTGACGTCATACAGTAGGCAGCACAGCCAACAATAAATACAGGCCGGGGCGCGTATATTCGAAACGCACGAGGTGCAGACCATCATTCGCCCTCTAGTGACGATAAACGATGTAGAATTGAATGTCCAGTGCCAATTGAATTGTCGCGAAACCTGTAACCGGCCGGGGGGAAACCAACTGCCCCCTGTAACCAAATAGGTTGGGGTATATATCAGTTCGTTAGAGGGGGGGTCTGGGGGGCGCAGCCCTCCAGTCTTTAAAAAAAAAATTCACTCCGAGCAAAAAAAAAATTCACTCCGAGCAAAAAAAAAAAAAAAAATACAACAGTGCCAGTGTAATCTAGTTGGACTAGTAAACAAGTTGGACTCCTGGAGGGCGTAAGGTTATGTTTATTGTCACTAGAGAGCGAATGATGGTCTGCACCTCGTGCGTTTCGAATATACGCGGCCGGGGCAGTTGAAAATCACCTTTTACATTGTTTTCGACTGCCCTGGCCTGTATTTAAAGCTGGCCTTGCTGCCTACTGTTTGACGTTAGAGTCTTCCGTGCCAAGGCCTTGTGTCTAGAAGGTGTTGGCCCAGGCCTGTCTTTCTCGTTGGCTACGGTAAAAAAACTATGACATCAGTATTTTCTCGAAATTTAACAATGTTTTTTCATTTGTTGGAAACAATAAAGGTTGGATTGCTCGGCACTATCATAGTCTTATAATTCCCTGGTCTGTACCAACACCACCTAGAGAGAAGGCCTGCGCCACAGAAACTGTATACATTGTTACGTCATCATTAAACGGCCAAATTTAGGGCTTATTATTGGGTAGAAATACGATTAACAATAGCCAATTTCTTGTGATGTAACAATGTATGACGTTTCTGTGCGCAGGCCTTCTGTCTAGGTGGTGTTGTCTGTGCACTGGCACCGATTTCCATTGTTTTAGTCCAACAATTGGATTGCTGTATTTAATGAAGAGAACAGGTGATTGTGGGCGATTGGTTGGTCCGATTTGGATGATTTTTTTTTGTTTTCTTTGTTTTTTTATGCTGAACAAGTTTGCAATTGGGTTTTTTTCTCTATCCCTTACGGTTTTTGAGATAATCACGGTCTATAGATATTCATGGTCAACGAGCTTCGGATATTTTCCATTGTTTCGAGAAGCTAAGGAAAACAGATCGCGCCTGGTGCCGCATAGATCGCATTGAAACTGAAAATGAAAGTAAAGTTTCTGTCTGTCGATAGGACGGCGCTGCAGGTGTCTTTGGGCCGATTGTACATGCAGTGCCGCTTTTCAATAGAGTTCCCACCCTACCGGGAGTTAGAAAATTTAGCTTCATTTTAACAATGAAACTCGATGACCATGAATATCTAAAGACTAATGACGTATATTAAAGACTGTGGTCAAAAATCTTCACCGGTGAGAGAATGATGACGCAATTTCTCACTGGGCTAACCGTCTGTTTTCTCGACGAGGACAATTAGACTAACCGGTTAGGCATAGCAGCACCATAATAGTAAAAGAGATTTTTTACTATTACGGCAGTACTAACTGGCGTTTCTGACCGCGTTAAAATGAGGTCAAAGTTTTCTCACTGGGATTTCTGACCGACCAAATGCTAACTCTTCTCACCGGTGAGAGTGTTTGACCTTAACCAAAGATAGACTCCGAATCCTATTGTTAACAGCGGCAAAAAGTGAAGCAAATTGAACCATGACAGTTCTGGGCAAGAGTGAGCCGTGGAGTAATTAGCTGTCTGGCTGCTTTGTTTTTGAAGATTTTGGGCCTGAGGAATTCCTCAAAGTTAAACTGCGTACAACTGTACAAATAGACAAGAAAAAGGTTCAGGAATCATTTTCCACAAAAATAAATCAAAAATAAGTAACTAAAATGAAAATACGTAACTGAAAGACAATTGAAACGAAATTGAAATTGAAACCATGATCGAAAAATTGTTTATAAAATATAATAAAATACTTCAAATACAAAGTAAACGAAAAGATAAACTTATCACTCTGTGAAAAGCGTGTGAAAGAATTATTAATCAGCTACTCTCGTGTTTAGCCATGTGTTTTGCATCAACTTCACTCACTTTCGGCCATGATAGTTCTGGGCATGGAGCTTCCCAATTTGCTTCAAGTTACAACAATAGAATTCGGAGCAAGGCTTTTGTATAGAACAAAACTGTCAGCTACTATTACGTGTTCAGCAACAAATATGTAACATTACCTGACAGTTTTGTTACGTTGTGCGATCGTTAGAATGCATTGTTAAGTTTGAGCTGTAGCCAAATTCATTCAAGAGAGGGCGCAAAAAACAACTCTTCAGTAAAAACAGCAATCCAATTGTTGGACTAAAACAATGGAATTCAATGCCTGTGCACCACCATGGCCTTCTAGAAACTACCAGGCCTGAACATGGAAAAGATAAAACATTTTTATGTCAAACTGGTGGTGCTATTACAGAAGTTAGTTCAACGTCACAATCTTAGTGCTTTAACAATACATTATTGACGTCATGTTCAGGCCTAGTAGTATCTAGGAGGCCTTAGTACCACGGTCTATAGATATTCATGTTCATCGAGCTTCGGCCATTTTCCATTGTTTCGAGAAGCTAAGGAAAACAGATCGCGCCAGGTGCCGCATAGATCGCACTATTTCCGACCGCAACCTGCGATAGAGATTTTCATTGAAACTGAATACGAAAGTAAAGTTTCTCTCTGCCGATAGGGTGGCGCTGCAGGCGCAGTTGGGCAGATTATACATGCAGCGCCACTTTTCAATAGAGTTCCTGCCCTACCGGGAGCTAGAAACTTTAGCTTCATTTTAACAATGGAGCTCGATGACCATGAATATCTATAGAACGTGCTGTGCACAGACCAGGGGATTAAAAGACTATGGCAATTATGGACACAGACAAGGAGCAGGAGAAGTTAGCATTTTACATTCAGGATGATTATTGAAAAACAACTCATTTATTTTACATTTGTCTTGTATTCCTAATGTATTTACATTCATTATACAGGGTGTAAATTTTAAGTTGACAAAGCAGAATAACTCGAAAA
>JAHWFO010052656.1:279429-300466 GCA_023313115.1 Rhysida immarginata | reverse complement strand
TTTTCGAGTTATTCTGCTTTGTCAACTTAAAATTTACACCCTGTATATATATTTTTTAATTTCTAATTTTTAATTTGAACAAAACAGTTTCAGTTTCAGGAATAGCTGAAGATACTGATCGATAGCACAATATTGAGAGATTTACCATGTTATTTTAAGACCATAGACTTCTTATAGGTTTTCCAGTAATCTATAAGCAAAGAACTATTTTCTGTATTTTTTTCGAAATTTTAGGCTCAGTAGTTTCGGAGATAAGGTGGGGGGAATGGTCAATTTCCATTTTTTTTTCTTAAATAACTTTAAAACTATTTATTTTAAAATTATAAAAGAAATATATTTCAGACCCTCTCATTAAGCCCTTTCATTTGATATATCACACGATACAGTTTGCAAAAGTTTTTTTTTTAATTTTCTAATTTGCCCCCCAAAAGTGACCTTCATATTCAAAATTCACTTATTTACGTTACACGTCCGTGTTTGGGTTCCAGAAATACATATGTGTACCAAATTTCAACTTATTCGGTCTTGTAAATTCGGAGTAAATTGGCTGTGACACCGGGACAGACAGACACAGGAGTGATCCTATAAGGGTTCCGTTTTTCATTCGGACGTACGGAACCCTAAAAACAAAGGAAATAAATAAAAAAAACAAATAAAAGGGAGAAAAAAACAAGCACTAATAAAATAAACCAATTATTGAAAGAATTGTCCGAAGTAACCACAAAAAAAGCCGAGGAAACCTCGAAGATCGGAAGGGCGAGCAGTATGAAGACAAGCTGGAAAACTCGCAGGGTTTACACGTAGATGGCTTCTAGTCCATAATACATGCCGTTGTCTGAAGGTAAAATGCAATAAAACATTAGATCTGATCTAAGCTACTCAGGAAATGAAGACTGGCATTCAAAGATGGAAAGAAAGAATTAACGTAAAAAAAGGAAAAATGGTAAACAAAAGAAAAATATAATAATGGCTTACCTCAAAAGTTTAAACAATTAGGACGCAAACGTACCTCGTCCAAGGGAACAGCAAGGTACTCATAAGTGGACAACATGAGACAAAGATGAACTACGGCATAAACACTGAAGAGCAGCACGAAGTGATAACATAACTAAACAAGAGAAAATCACTAAACATAAAAGGCTAAAGGTAAAAGGGAAAATAAAATAAAGAAAAGCCAAAGAATCTTGATCAATGACCTAGCATTCAAGAATAAAATTGCTACGTTGACACAAGACAAGGAGTCAGCCTTTGAGGCGACTGTTGGAAATAAAATAATACGATAACTAATCTTTCGTTAAATACAAACGATTTCCTCGATCTAAGCACGCATATTTAGTCAAGATGTAATAATACCAAGAGACTTAAGGATTGTCGAAAATGAGTTCACAATTGGATCCGTTAAAATCTTGCCGAAAAACTGTCCATTGAAAATTGCTAGGTGGGGTCGTGATGGTATCATTTGTGGACGTGCTATTGAAATGATTTAGATAAAATTTATGATTTTTTCATGGCATGTACCATATTCATCGACTGACGAAAACAGATTTTGAAAATCTTTCATAACCTCGGAGGAGTTTGAGTTACAGACAGACAGACAGACCGACCGACAGACAGACAGACAGACAGACGGACAGACACGTTTCCCCACACTGATAGCATAAAGCACCTTTCGGTACTTAATAACAGTAAGAATCGCCATTTGGAACGCCTGTAACTGTTGAATGAATTAAGATGTGAACCAACGGACTGCACCATTGTTTTCCATGAGAAATTCTAGCCGAAAGCATGCATCCCATGACCCACTTCCCATTAAAAACCCTACGGTACATCCAAGATGGCGGCTTTCAAGATGGCCGCCGTCCCGGTCACCTGCACCATATGACTTCCCCCTAGGCCTAATATGTCCCCACATGTGGTTGTCCGTCAATTTCCACAAACGCGAATTGCACAAGACGTGGTTACGGACTTATGGCCCACTCTGTAGAATGCACCATGAAGTATCCTACTAGCTTGTCCGGTTTCAGATAATTCTTCAATTGATTTATAGCTTCACTCAAAAATATGAACTGGAATCTCGTAACCTCTGTTGACGACGTGGAGAAGGACGTGCAGAATCACAATTGCTGGTGTTGTCGACTACTGGTAGTTGGTCTGCTCGACGAATTGCCTGTCATGTGAATCGTGTAATGATTGCGTATTTGCAAAATTGAGTGAGGAAATCCGCACGTCAAGGAGACAAGCTTTTGACTGCCAACGTCGCACTATAGACCGAGAGAGGACAGACATATCAGAAGATGTGCGACAGCAAATTCCCTGCTCAACATCCATACATTTACGGACATTTCTAGCAAACTGTCTGAATGAAAGTGATCTACAAGCACGACGTCTTCCGCTCAGATTGCCATTGACGCCGATGCATCGTCAAACACGTCTTCTTGCATGTGAGGATTGGAGACAGGAGTGGCGGTGCATTGCATTCTCGGATGAATCAAGATTCACTCTCAGTTGCGACGATGAACGCATTAGGACATAGCGTCGTAGACGACATCTTGTGGATTGCCTTAGAGTTATGGCGTTATTGTGTGGGCAGCCATGGTTATGACAACCCCTGTTTGTTTTTTTGTGCATTGTACAACGACGCTCAGCAGAAAGTCTGTGAGATCCTTCAGCCCATTTTCAACCATTTCACTAAATGGCAGATTGCAGCAGAATAATGATCGCCCACATACCGCAGCTTTTATTCAACAGGCGTGTCACTGAGATTTTACTTTGGCCTGCAAGATCACCAGACATGTGGGGCCATCTGGTAAGGCAACTTGCGACGACTCTTGCTGAATTTCGGGTACAGTTGGCGGAAGAATGGCACACTGCATGCTACCTGTAAGACATACGCATCATCGAATTGCCGCCTGCCTCAATGCTAGAGAGAGGCACGCCACCTACAAAGGTCCACCCATGATGAACATGTTTAGGCTCCCTTTTATATAATGTGAGTTTCTGATTTGTAGATAACAACTCATTTACAATGCAAAAATAGTTTCATAAAGTTCCAAGTCTCATACAGGGTGTTTCACTTTCTCTGTCTAAAAGTGTTTTTCACAGATGATTCTAATTCTTTGGCCACTGTGTGTGTGAGGACATAGCAAACGTATAAAGGTCTATTAATCATTAAGCAGGATTTAATGTTTCCATTTTCATTATAAAGAATTCAGACTTTATTACATCGTCGAAATTATGGTTTTCTCTGTGTAGTCCAACTTCTGTATACCGATATTCTTAATAATATTATTTTTTTGAGATTCTGAAAGAACAAATGCGTTTTTTATGTTGCGGCTATAAGTGCAGTCTTGAAATTACTTTAAATATATTTTTTTATCTTTTAATAAGCTGCTTATTAGTTTTATCAACATTATACTCAATATGTTTCTACATATTTATTTTTCAGGTAATCATCCTTGATAGGAGTTTCAAAGGTATACGGCATAAAATGAAAGTTCACATATTAAAAGTGTCTTCAATTGTATTTCTGTTGTCGCAACTCTTGTCTGTAGAAGGTTTGAAGTGCATCCAATGTGGTGCCACTACAGATGGAAAATTTACGCCACAACCTTGTGGAGATAAATTACCTGAATCCACGGAATGTCCTACCAACATCCTCTCTACAAAGGTTTCATTTGGGCCGGGAAAACCAAATGTAACTATTCCTGCAATTTCAATAAAATTTACCCACTGTGTTAAAATAAAACAGAATTCAAAAGTTATGAGAGAATGCGTGCCTGAAAACGCCGTTGATAGTTGTAAAAAAGAAAAAGAATGTTACTATTGTTCGTCTGATGGATGTAATTCAGTGAAGGGGCTTTATCCTCTTAAAAACTTAGTCTTTATTAACATTGCCATTTCAATTATGCTATTCATGAAATGATATTCAGCTTCACTGGAAGGTTAGTTTTTTTAAGGAAAAGAATCATGATTTCTTGTTTTTAAAAAATCAAACTATATGTCCTAATATAATGCTTTGAAAGTTTATAAAATCATGAAACTATTGAATTATATGCTTTGAAACATTATGCTTCTTAAAAATTGTAGAGAAAAATGCGAAAATTTTAAATCCTTGTAGAAATAAATTTTTTAAAGCTTCAGCATTTATTGGTTGTCTTCCTTATAAGTTTAGCTTGTACATTGTACATGAATACATTTTTCGCAATGAAGTCTTATTTATGGATACATTTATTATTATTATTATATTAGAATAATTACACAGTGTATTCAAAAAGTTCCAGGAATGCTAAAACAGTACAAATGACGCCATCTCTGCGCGAAAAATGGAACCAAGCAGCAACGCCATCGTGTGAGGCCAGAATTATTGGACAATGGAAGGTGATGGCTTTTGTACCACAGTGCACCGTCACACAAGTCCATCATTGTGACGACAAGGCAGGTTGTAAACACAATATAGTTCTAGAGTAAAGATTCTAAAGTAAAGAGTCGAAATTCCAAGGTGGCCCACGGTCGTTGCTGCGTGATTCCATTGCTCGCGTACTTTTTATGGGTGGCAGTACTCTAACTTTTTGAATACACTGCATACACAATGAAATTATCATGTAACATGCAGAGTGATTCTGATCTTATATTACAGAAGAATATAGTAGAATAGTATGTAAAAAAAACAAAAATTTTTTAAGCAATGTATTCTTGCACTGGTACGGTGCTGAACTCTTCAGTGTTTTGGCTGTTTGCCATTGTGGGGTCATCTGAAGACCTTAGTTCAAGCCACACCTGTAAATCATACCGATGTTCTTCTTCCATGGACAAAGTTTAGTTTCCATGCACGCATTTTATTTATTTTTTTATTTTAAAGTGTTAGAATACAGAGGCACCCAACAAGACCTGTATGGTCAAAGACCGACGAGTTGGTTCTTGGCGGGCGCCGTAGTTAAAAATATACACAAAATAAATACAAATTTTTCGGTTAGTAAATAATACTTTAGTAAAAATAATATTTATTTTTGACGCATTTATAACTGCGTCTCGACGCAGAAAGCAAATGTGCATCTGGACGCACGTAGACGCACATTGCAACAGCTCTTGACGCATTTAATTCGAAGGCAAGTATCATTTCCATGCATGCGTGAAGTCTACGCAGAAAGTTCAACTGCGCATGCATCATGAGTTTATGTTTTGCAATTTTTCTCGATAGAGGGAGAAGCTTCTCTCTAACCATCATGACCACCATCTTGGTGTTTTTCGGATTTCTTAAAATATCATTATTAATTTCTGGTGTCCGAGCACAGATTCCATCAAATGAAGAAAATGAAGAATCAACATTTCTTCAAATTCTCTTTCTTCAGCCATGTTGTAGCGAAACGACGACTGGACTGAACGTCTTTTGTTAACGAGCAAGTGCGCTTGCGCAAAAAAAATCATGTGATCTCGAAAGATTTGAGACGCATTTACAAGTGCGTCAAGAAGTAGAAAGCCTATCTAATTCACTTTTCTGCGTCCAGACGCATGAACTCCAGACGCACGTCAACCAAGACTCGGAGACGCAGATATCTGTTTCCATGACATGTGCGTCAACACGCACCAATTTATGCGTCTAGACGCAGAGACACAGTTAAAAACGCATATATGGAAACTAAGCTTTACTGACGCCTGTAACACCATGCGTACTATACTTGACTTATATAGTGCGATTATATACTATTGGGTGCAGAGTAGTGCCACATCGCGAATCTTATATAATACTATTGGGTGCAATAGGAAATGCTTCGGCGATGCCAGTATTGTGTACCAGGTTGGTTTGGTTTGGTTTGTTTGGTATTAACGTCCTTTTCAACTGCCATGGTTCATTTCAGGACGGCGTTATAGGGGCCGCAAATTTTGCCTCGCAAGGGTACTTTAACGTGCAGCCGGCAAACGACTACACGGGACCAACGGCTTTACTTCCCTTCCGAAGGAAGTGCGTAATCTCAGGATTTCCCCCCCTGAAAAAATCCTCGTCGTCCTCGGCCGGGATCGAACCCGCGTCCTCGGGCATCAGAGGCGATCACGCTACCCTTGAGCCACCGAGGGTGTACCAGGTTGGCGGCATCAGTTTGGAGTCCTGTAATTCACATGTCAAACGTCATTATTTGTTGTTTTTCAGTGAAAGCTTAGTCATTGAGTGAAGCTATTGGCCCTTGCATGAATGATTACTTCAACTGAAGCGAGTGAAACGCCATGCCCTTGCGATATAGCACACACATTGCTTAATAAAAAATGTTTGTTTTAGCACCATCTATCTACCATATTCCTCTGTAAAATCTGCACTGAATCACCATGTATGTTGTTTGGAAGTTCTGAACGATTCAAGTTCCATCCAGAAGCTAAAGAACCATCCAAATTTAGTTCTAGAATAAAGAGCTATTTAAAATGAATGATGCAAAAAGAAAACTTAGCAGTGATCAGTATAATCAACATATTTAAAAAAAACTATACGGGGCCGTGTCAGGACACGGCCTTTAGTTAGGTCGTAGAATACGTCGTGGGGCCGTACGGCAAATAAGATATAAATTTGTACAATAAAGTTAAGGCATTTAATTCCTGACATAAAATGTTCAAACAACTAATGCTTGCAACAACATCATAAATTTTTAACCAGACACGTCATTTTTAACCATGCCTTAAATGAATTAATCACAAATTATTCTCAACTTATAAAACACCGGTTTATGATAAGAGAAGAATTCTACAAATGTCAAGAGGCTAGAATCAATATTTCACGCAAACATCATATCTATAGCAATGCTATTCAATTTAATAGGTAATTCTATGGTATGTAATTTAAATTGAAATGTTTTTACTAAAGAGCATATAAATTTGATCTAGCGTCTACAATGAATTCGTCAACACTCATGAATATCTATCAGTGTCCAAGTTTATGTTGTTACTAATTGGTCTAGCTGTTGGTGAATGTTTCATCACGCACCAAGCAACATTTTCACATCAGATATCGACATATAGGATGAATGCAAACATTGCCTATTATAAATTTCATTACGCCATTGAATATGACAAATACAAATATCACCCGATACAAGCGTCAATCAGTTGTCTGTAGTTTCATAAGTCAAACAGTGTAGTGATAAAAAACTAATTTATCGTCACTAATTTGAACAGCTGAGATATGGTGTAGGATAAAACACTCAGAGAACATTCATGAGTATTCATTAACAGTGGAGGTTCGCATCCGGTTGAAGTGTTAATATTTATAAAGATCGCAACAGCGTCTGCTCGTCTATAACTTATACCAATAAGGAATCGGATTAATGCAACCAAAGTGATTCATTTGTGTCCTCAATTCGAATCCTTCTACAGGGTGTATCTATATCCCTGTCAGAAATTTCTGGTGGTGATTCCCCGCACCGATATGAAGGCAAAAATTCATATAAACATGGTTGGGATAACACCGTTTAAGAGATTTCCGCAGTTAAAAGTGAAGTTTCAACAGCTGGATACTCTGTGGATGGCAGTTGACATACAAAGAAGCTACAACAATATTAAAAAGAGTAAATACCTTTTGACTGTGGATGTGAAGACTATCAATGGGAGACATAAACCAACCGCTTTTCCACAAAGAAATAACCGCTTATGTCTCCCATTGATAAGCTACAACAATTTCTTGAAATAATGTCCCATTTATTGGTTATTAACAGATGCGCCTGCTAATATCTTCATGTGTAACTAACCTTTCAAAGGGAATCACCACCTGGCTGCTGAAACTTTGTCATTTCTTTAGCTTTTCCGCATGCCATCCACAGAGTACAAAACCAGTTGCTGAGACTTCCTTTTAACTGTGGAAATCTCATAAACGGTTCGTTATTCGATCCATGTTTATATGAACTTTTGTTTTCATCTTGCTGTGGGGAATCACCACCAGAAGTTTGTGACAGAAATATAGATACACCTGAATGCATCACTTATTGGCAAGTAATTACTATATCACTTTCGGCATCTCGTCCATTCGCAAGTAAATCTGAACAATGAAATTGGTTACAACGAGGGTTGTTCAAGAATGTTTGCCTCCTAGTACGTAACTTTTAAGGCAGCTAATATATATTAAATTTGTTACAGGCAAATGAAGTCGCGTGGCGGCGGTAGTAGGGGCAAAACAATCGATTGAAACTGCGCGCCGTCATCCAGTTTCTGACAGCGGAAGGTGTTCTCCCCATCGACATCTACCGTCTAATGAGCGCTGTCTAAGGGTAAGCGTGTGTTGACATTAGCACAGCTTGGAGGTGGGTGCGGACTGTACAGACGAACAACCCAGCAACGTTGTCTTTACACAACAAGAAGCACACCGGACGCCTGAAGTCTGCAGGCGGTTCACAGCACGTTGCTCGAGTTGACGAGCTGAAGTTGATTGCGGATATTCCTGGCACATCACTTAGTATATCGTCAACAATGACCTGGTTAGAGTAAAGTGTACTCCAGATCGGTGCCTCGTCATCTGACAGACACGATGAAACAGACCCATCTTGGACATGCGTCAGGAACTTCTGGCGCGGTACGAAGCAGAGGGAGATGCGTTTCTTCATGCCATCGTCACTAAGAGCATCATTATAAGCATGTGACTAAACGCCCGTCCATGGATTGGCGGCATAAGTCTTCCGCTCATTCCAAGAAAGACACAACACAGGCATCAGCTGTTAAATTCATGGTCACCATTTTCTGGACAGTTCTGGTATGATACTCTGTCACAATTAAAAATTAGTAGCAGAGTGTCGCTTAATTGAACAGGAGAGAAAAGGGATGGGAGACGTTTAAAATTAATAATTTTCATTTAATGCAAAAAGTTTAAAAAAATTTTTGAATACAACTTCAAGATTAATTTTTTTTCTTTGAAGCAAAATTACTTGAAAATTATCTTCTGATTAATTAAAGTAGATTAAGTTAAATATTAGCACATATTGGAATTTAACTTTCAGTCATATTATAAATTAAGCAATTTTAAGCCGGGGTTACAATGAAAAATTCAAAGTTCGTCCTCGGCCTCTGATGGTGGAGAATATTCGTCCAGAGCTGGTACGCTTGAATCGGTCCGTCCGAAAATGACGTCGGTGCGGAAATGCGAATTGGTGCACTCGAAGACTGAGGTAACCGTTGCAGACGAACATGGCAACCTAAAAAGGTGAAGCTTCTCGTGGGTCGGAACTACAGGTAGAACAAAAAAGTAAGTATTAGAAGATGTCTATATTTGTAATTTAGGGAACCACTTATTGCACACATTAAAGTCTAAAAGAGGTAAGGGTTACTACCAAATGCCGCAACGCTGCCCACCGAGCGCGGTACGCCGAACAGGGTCCCGTCGACGCTACCGAACGCTAATGGCTCACTGCAGGTGCGACACTGCTCCTCACTCTCCCACGAGAGCGAGTTATGATTGCTATGAGGAGTAGATCCCTCGTCGACTAAATTGGCTGAGGTAGTATCCAGGAACTTCGCTTTCTCACTGGCGGGCGATGATTGGAAACCCTTCGGAAAATCTCCCGCTGGCAATTTTGCTATATTCATAGAAGGCATTCAACAATTCTGCCAACGAAGCCGTTTCGCATCCAATCTCGTTTTCTTTATCCTTAGTATTATTGTTGGCACCCAACAAAGTCGTAAAGTAGCTTAAATCGTTATAGTTTATCAAAGCCTTAAGGTCCTGCGAATATGTAAGCGTATTCTATTATCGGGTTCGGAAGACTTTTTA
This sequence comes from Rhysida immarginata, assembly GCA_023313115.1. Classification (NCBI taxonomy): domain Eukaryota; kingdom Metazoa; phylum Arthropoda; class Chilopoda; order Scolopendromorpha; family Scolopendridae; genus Rhysida; species Rhysida immarginata. The sequence goes on along the minus strand of JAHWFO010052656.1, from coordinate 290,730 downwards.
ATGTCGGGAGTTGCTGCCCATATCTTAGAGTCTGTATTATGAAAATTTCGTGGCACTGTACCAATGTCAATTAGACGCGTGCTAATTTCCGGTGGGCGCTTATTTAAATTAGTCTTACATGATTTACTTGTTGGGATGGGGCTTGCCTTCTCTTTAATAAAGAAATTCTGCTGGAATGGTCTTCTGTAATTTACGGCTCTCACTTCATGTCGTGACACACTCTCCTTTCGGCCATAGCTTAATAAATACGAAGTCTGTACACTCCGGGGTTTCCTTTGATTCCTGGTTTCCATCTGCGCATGCCCAATCACCTAGCGGACGGCCCCACAATCACGTTTGAATTAGCACAGCATACTATAGGGAGAAATATCAAAACATAAACATTGAATTAAATCACTTCCGCTTTGGCCATCCGCCATCTTTTGAGGGCACCGAGACCCATGGCTGCCATGGCTCTGAACTTATCCCGCTATGCACAACAGTTGGATTCCGTTTCTAAAACAAGGTACATAGAAAAACTAACTTCAGTAGATGGAAGAATTAATGAACCATACATTCAGTCATATATTATTAATCGTGAATATATTATTCAGTCATGTATATTATATATGATCAAGGTACATTAATGATCATATATTATTGATCGCTTTCAGATTAAAAATAGGTATTTAGTGACTGGTGAAGCCAAATAAATCATGTCAAATATCAAATCCTTTAAATCTGTACCATTCAAAATTCTAATAACAAATTATGTAATTCTTAGTTGTCAAATATGCAAAGAAAATCGTGTACTTACTTTTTATGAAATGTTCACTGCATACTTTGTTGTGTTTCGAAAGCTTCCAATCTTTCCGATCAACTGCCTAAAGCTTAGTTTCCATACATGCGTTTTTAACTGCGTCTCTGCATCTAGACGCATAAATTGGTGCGTCTTGACGCACGTGTCATGGAAACAAATATCTGCGTCTCCGAATCTTGGTTGATGTGCGTCTGGAGTTCATGCGTCTGGACGCAGAAAAGTGAAGTAGATAGGCTTTCTACTTCTTGACGCACTTGTGCGTCTCAAATCTTTCTAGATCACATGATTGTTTTGCGCAAGCGCACTTGCTTTGTTAATCTTCCAGCGGGCGCGCCCTCTAAACAAACGCGAAAGGTCGTGTATTTCCTAGATACGCTATTGCAAAATATAAATTTTCATGAGTGTACCTTTTAAAAGAATGTGGAAATCAGTTATTTTATTTAAAATGAAATGAAAACAATGTAAACATAAAAGACAATAACGATAAAAAATGACCAAAGAATTACCGAAATTACATGAAAATAAAATAAATGAAATTGCCAATATTTCCACTGTACTATTTACATTTGTGTAAAGATGAATTAAAAGTGTAAAGATATATTGGAAAAAACAAATGAATTGAAATTTAGATATAAAAAGATTTTTATTAGAACAAAAAAAATCGTATACAACCAAAACTAACCAGAACTAAAATACAAATAGCACCTCTGCAAAGCCCTAATAACGCTTCGAAATTCAGACACGGACTGAAGATAGGCCTCCGCAATGAAACTGAATACATTGTTGCATCACATAGATAGTGCATTGTTATTCGCATTTCTACCAATAATAAGCCCTGAATTTGCACTATCTATGATGATGTAACAATGTATCCAGTTTCATTGCGGAGGCCTTCTCTCTCGGTGGTCACGCACCATCTCTCCCGAAAAACACCAAGGTGGTGGCCATGATCGTTAGAGAGAAGCTTCTCCCTCTAACGAGAAAAATTGCAAAACATAAACTCATGACGCATGCGCAGTTGAACTTTCTGCGTAGACTTCATGCATGCATGGAAACTGATACTTGCGTTCGAATTAAATGCATCAAGAGCTGTTGCAATGTTCGTCTAGGTGCGTCCAGATGCACATTTGCTTTCTGCGTCGAGACGCGGTTATAAATGCGTCAAAAATGCATGCATGGAAACTTAGCTTAAATCCATGCATGCCTTCGTAGCCTTTCGCGTAGCTAGCCCATCGATGGGAAACGTAAAAAATTTCAGATTTTTGTACATCCAAACACGCAACAACTCGTTACCATCGTTATACAATAATAAGTCGGGCAAAAACGGCGCGATGAGTGGCAGTGTAGGATTGACTTCCTCTTGCCCTCAAAAAATGGCAGCTGTGTTGTGCTTGAAATACGCATGCGCAGTACCCATCATTCAATGCGAAGATCTTTTCCCCTATATAGATAACAGCCTGTTCAATCGACATTTTCCAAGTTTCACCGCAGTAAAGAAGGAGGGCGCTTTTAAGTAGGGTGAAGTAAAGCACTGTATATAGGAAAGTAAGGACATTCTCCCTTGGCAGCCATTTTGATGCCAGTATCGTAAATCCCATTATACGCTCATGGTTTTTTTTATGGTTGCGTTATGCACGCATCAACAATGAAACAGATTTATTCTTATTTTTAATTGCCTATTTATAATATTTTAATTAAAAGAAATATAAATTTGTTTAGATAGGTCTTATTTTTATTTATTTTATTTATTTACTAGTGTTGCCTTATTTGGTAAAAAGTTTTATAAGACCAGAGTTTAATTAAAAAATAAACAGTTTAGAACACATTTAAATTTTATTAAATATCAAATTTGATAATTTAAAATGTCTTAAATTATAAATGAATATAAAGATTAATATGTTTTACAGCAACTCCCATTGCAATACTTCAACTGTCACATTTTATATTTTTTAAAGAAGTTTTCATTGATAATTTTTTTAAAATAAAATTAATTCTTGTCAGGAAAATTTTTTTTTAACATTTTTTCAAATATGTTGTAGCTTTAGCTCATGCTCATTATCAATTTTATACAGTTCTTTTATATATTTAATGGACACTTCCTCAGTTGGTAGACTATACTTCAAAACCATAGATGATGGAATTTTTATAGTCTGGCCATCAGTCAAATGATTACGCAAATTCTTAAAGATGTGTGGGACATCAGCTGTGAAAAATAGTTCCTCATTGAAATACATGGATGGGCACAAGAATTAATTATTTTTGAATGTTTGCCACTAACAATGCCAAACTCCTTCCAAATAGCTCTGTTATTGCCCCCCATATCTGAAACAATACAGTGAATCTGGATGCCAATTTCATAACATTTCTTAATAATATCTAAAATTATACTTTTACCAGTCTTGGCTTGAAATGATGAACCTGTCAGATGATATCCAACAACTTGTTTCCATCGAGAAGGCAGTCCACCAATCATAAACACCAAAGCATGTGTTGCTACATCTATGCCCGAATTTGCTGAATGTGGCGGAGTTGCAGCATGACCAATAACAGTTTCTAGTGAAGTATCAAATTGCAATCCAGGAATCTTGCCATCAAATCCTGCCATCTTGTCTAACATTAAAACGGCACACTTTTCTTCTTCTGATAAAAGGTTAACTTTTATCTTCAAAGAGGCTAAACATCTCTTCCAGTATGCCTGATTTAAAGTTAAAATGCTCAATTTGTCTTCGAAGTGTCTGTTCAGAAGGCAATGGTAGCCCAGTTTCTTTCACCATTTGATGACTTGTAGGCCCACAAGACAAACGTATTTTAAGAGCAGTTTTCATTGTGGCAGCAGTCCATCGTTTGCCACGCATGGAAAGCCGCTTTATTACACGTTCTCGATCCTCATTTAGCAATTCTTGGACATTTTGACAAGCAGATTCAAGAGAGGCTTTCAATGTTGCTATTTTCTTATTTTTCAAATTAATTATCCTTTGCAGCCCCAGAATCTTTTCATGAAGGTTAATGCATTCAGCACGATTGCAGGTGCTTGTGTTATAATCCTTCCTCATGGTTCCTTCTCGGCCGACGATAGCGTGACTGCTTCTCTGTCCTTCTTCCTTTCGAAGCTCCTTGATATTGCTCTCCCTCGTGCTTCTCCTTTCCTCGTCTTTTATACCACTTTTTAATTAGCTTTCTCTGCATATGGTTTTTCTCAACCAATGAAAAATCTTTTCCATTCTTCTCGAAGCTTCTGCTTTTTCTATTTTCCATTATGAGTGGCGGATTCTTAGTTCTGCCTGCTCTATTTGCTATTAATTTTCTTTTATTATTTTATTACTGATTGTTTGTTATTAGTTTTTTCATAATTTCATTTGATCTAGAAGTTTTTTGCTTCTTTTTGTTCTTTTTACCCTAATTTATTGTCGTTTATTTAATTCAAATTCTGTGGGTCATTATTAATATTCTTTTTATTTGAACAGACATTGCCTGTTTATTGGTCTAAATCTATCCAAAATGTCTCATATTTAATAATCCGGTCTCTGTAAATGCTATGAACTTAGCTCTAACTCGACTCTCGGCCAGGACTGTCAACCAAAGTTTGTCGTTATTTTTTCTAAATATAAGGAGCATAAATGCAAACTTAGCTTCTACCCTCATTAATCTTAGTATGCTCCCTATTGTGCCCAAATTACTAGTGTTTTTCGAGTTTTGGTGTTATGACCATAGTGAGCCCTCCCCCCCCCCTCTCCATCGATGGATATAACGTTGTCTCTATTAATCGAGTTGATTAGCGTGGTGATGGTCTATGCATATATGTTTCGAGTTGCTGGGTCTATACTACTTTATAACAATTATCTGCCATCACCAGCGATTATGAAATTCTAGCAGTAAAGATTAAAAATAATTATATAATTCTGGCGATTTATCGCCCACCATCTGGTTAGTTGACTAAGTTTTGTTCTCACCTTTCTTCCTTACTTCTAACGCCACAGTGCTTGGATAACCCACTGGTGATAGTTAATGTAGATCTTAGTGTCCCTACTCCTAATCTACGTCAATTACTCGATCCACCTACGCAAGCTGACCTTATGTCTGTTACTTCGTCTTATTCACATTATTCTTTGTCATGTGGATATCGTCGGCGATCGGCAAGGACGTCGGAGAGAATTGACGTAGCAGACGGCAATGACGTCGAGCGAGCCGCTCCGAAACACGTGAGTGAGAAGAAAAAGGGAAGGCAAAAAAGCTATTGGCGGCGACCGAGAAGGACGTCTTCTCGGAAGCGGCGAAATAAAGCGCAGAACCAAGTTGCTCGACAATGTTTACGTAGCGACGTTAAGAACCGAGAAGAATTTTCTCTGAACTGCGGGTTGCAGGCCACAGCAACAAAATCTTCGCGGAGCTACGGACGAGACGACGTAGAAACGGGGAACGCGGCCGGCGAGCGAACCGAGCTCGGCGTTGGAGAATCAGCGTTCTCGGCGCAAGAAGATGGCCAAGGAATTAACTTTGCGAGTGAATGGGAGAGGCGCCTGAGGACCCTTATTGAGCGGGCTGTTATTTTCGTCGCGGGCGAAATTGCTAATCGAGACGAAGAAGGAAAGGCCGACGCCCTTCCCTCTACCCCGGCGACTACGAGAGGATCATATGGACAGTCCCATATGATTCAAGATTCACGATGAGACGATAGGAGCTTTTTATTGTTTGACATTTTTCTGAGCCTACATAGTAGCAGTATACTGACGGTACTCTATGTAGGAGAACACTTCCGCCGGCAAGAGCTCTTTGAAAGCTTATTTAAACCTGATTTGGTTGGGCTCGTCGAAGGGGAGGACGTAATTGGAGTATACCCTTTCACATTAAATGTATAAATCAAGAGCTGGAGTGCGGAGAAAGGTGATTCCCTTGAGTGCTGCAAAATTGGTCGCTGCACGTACGCTGGAACATAGTAAGAGTGTCGTATTTCCGCCCTTAACTAAGAGCAAAGCAGCGAGTGATGTGCCTCTTTGCTTTGTAATTGCATATGTCTATTTAATTTTAATTGGCCATATCAATTTTCTTTAGTGCCTTCAGAGTAAAGTTATTCCTACCAAGTTAAGAGCGGTTTCCAATAATTCGTCTATTATTGCGACATTAAGGTTAACGTAACCAAGTGTCTTGCTGTATAATTGTGATCTAAAGTGATGATTCGAGAGTTGGGCTGACATAACTCAAATATTTCGTTGAAAGTGCTAAAGTGCATACTTTTCATCTGTGGACGTTTACCTGGACTGAACTTTTCACTGGATGGGACATTTATTGAGTAAGTGAAATTTTTGTGTTTTTTACTGATTTGACTTTTATCGGTGTGCGTGGCCCCAGGCGTGCCTCGGCTGTTCACGCCCCGATCACCCACTATCATCGACTGGACCTAGTAGAAGAGTGACGACCATGGAGCGGATGGTTTTTCTGATATTTGATGACCGCTGCGCAGTCTGCGAGGTCATGAAAGCGATCTACGCCAAGACTGGCATCGCTCCAAGGTTGGCTTCAGAGAACCCTTCGTTTATCTGCTTCCAGAAGTTGTCATCGACGGAGGCTAGGATATTGTACCATTCCAGGGGCATAGCAGAACGCCTGATTGCTGCTGAATATGTCAAAGTGGGTGATACCACGGTTAGATTTTTTGCTGCTGATCCGACCCATTTAATAGTTACGGCTAGAGGGATATCGGAAAAATATATTAGAAGCTTCTTCAGAGACTACGGGGAAGTGTTAAAGTTCCATCGTCCCGACTATTCAGATACGCCCTTTTTGCAGAGTGGAGATGTGTTCCTCGACATGAAACTAGAAAGGGAGATTCCCGACTCCATGATTATGCACGGGGAACGTATTTTTGTTGCATATAAAGGAATGAGAAGGTGCTGCTGGTATTGTCGCTGGAGCACTCATGTTAAGAGGGATTGCCCTCTGCTACAGAAATGTGACACTTGTAATCGGATGTCCTCTTAGTGCTCCTGCGGATGTATCAGACTCTCCACTTTTGTCATCGACATCAAAGACCAAAGAAACTCAAGGTGATTCCGAACAGCGTGCTTCTCCTCTTGCACAAGTTGATGATAATTTGCCTCCTTCTTCATCAGCAGATGTTCGGATAGCACAGCTCAGTGGTTCCGATGAGGATGCAGATTTGTACATCGGTCCTCATTTGACTATTGAAGAGGACTTTCCTCCTCCACAATGCTCGACCCAACCTCCGAGTTCTTCTTCTCTGCCATCAGCACCGTCGTTAAGAGCCTTTACAGCCCCACCATCGGCACAAATTGGAACTCCTAAAACTGCGGAACAGAGAGACAGTTGTTCCAGGAAAAAACGTCATTCTAAAGCTTCCCGGAATGCCCGTAATAAGTCAAATTCTGTAGCTGTCAGGGATGAGAGTGGTGAATCCAGTAACCCCGTGAGAGACCGATTGCCTAATGTTCGTTCGACATCGCCGAGTGGTCATCAGTCTTCATCGGGACGGAGTCCTTCTATTTAACCGACAGAATGAAGATTATTTCCTTGAACGTAAGATCCCTGGGCTCACGTTTTAAGCAGGCGGTTTTGTGTACTTTTATTGCTCTCCATAGGCCAGACATCTTGCTCTTACAGGAGGTGAAGTTAATATCATCACAGTCACTGTACAAATTAGACATGCTGCGTCACCGCTGGCCTAACAGCCAATGGTTTGTGAATTCCAACTCTCCGCATGGACAAGGAGTCGCTATTGCCATCTTTAACCCCAATGTTCAAGTGACGCATCAGTCGCAGGACCATGAATGTAGAGTGATTGCTTTGGATATAACAGCATCCAGTTTTCATTTCCTTCTGGTTAATGTATACGCTCCTTGTTGTTCGTCAGAGAAGCAAATATTTTTCCAAGATCTAGAAGAGTTCACGTTAACTTCTCTTCCATTAGTGGTTGCAGGAGATTTTAATTGTCACCCGGACGAAGAAAACATCTTTTCATCGGGGCCAATATTTCACCTATGTCAGCAAAGTGCGTTGTTGGACTTATGCTCATCTGCATCACAGTGTAGTCACTTAGGACATACATTTCATCAAGGCGTTACCATCTCGTCCCGTCTAGATTTGTTTTTAGTCGACAATACCTTTGCAAATTCGCTTGGATCTATGAATTATTCCCTGCAGTTTCTCCGATCACAGTGCCATCATGTGGTCCTGGCAGCTTCCATCGCCACTGAGAACCTCTGCGTCCTCGTCCCGAGCTTGGTTTTTGAACGCTTCTCTTTTGGACAGTAAGAGCACATGGGATCTTTTGTTCATTTTATGGAAAAACAGTTTGTCAATCTGCCTCCGACCTTGAACTCGTGGCTTTCGTTGAAATCCAAAATTCGTCGGTTTTTCAGGAGAATTGGAATGAATGAAGCTAGAGCACGACGGCGTCAACTTCTTATGTTAGAAGAAATTCTGAGATTCCTCCGTAATTCCACGCCAAAGGAGGAATTCGTCCCTGACATTCGTAGAGTGAAAAGTGAGATCAATGCTCTGCTTCTAAGAAAAGCTGCAGGTGCAGCTCTTTGGGCTAAACTCGATTGGGTCTCCAGTGTGCGGCATATGTCTTCAGCTGCTTTTGGAGAGGAGCGTCGTCGAGCGTCAGCTAAGTCTTGTCGTCGTTTAACTGTTGACAACCTGTGGATTCTGACCAAGAAATTCTGGCAGCCTTTCACGCCCATTTCTCCGCATTCTTCGATGAGCCAGTGTATCCCTCAGAGGCCACAAAGTCTTGGATCGAGGCACTACCTCGTTTTTCTGAAGATGATGATGCTTTTATGGTGCGTCCTTTTACACCAGATGAAATCAAAACATTCTTGTCTGCGGGAGGTCGTCTGCAGTCCAGTCCGGGTGTAGACAGACTCCCGTATATCTTTTATATCAAAACCTGGCACATGTTGGGTCCTTTCCTTCTCAAGGTTTTTGATTCCCTCCTTACCGACTCTTCCTTTATCACACCCGATTTTACTGTGGGTAAGATTATATTGTTACCCAAATGTCCATCCCCTGAACAGATTTCCCAGTGGAGACCTATTACCCTGCTTAATACAGACTATAAGATCTTCACTGGTGTTTTGCAGAATAGGTTGAGGCTTTATGCCTCCGATTTCTTTGGTCCTGGACAGTCGTGATCCATCTAGTAACTAGTTCCATCCCCTCCCGCAGGAAGTCTGACAACATCATGACCATGCGTTGGGTTATGGAAGAGGCTCGTCTGCGTCGCCAAACGTTAGCAGTCCTTAGCCTTGATCAGGAAAAGGCCTTTGATAAAGTCAACCATGCCTATTTGTACGAAATCTTCCATCACTTGCGCCTTTTCAAATTCATTTTGTTTTAGCTTCGTTATATGCAAGTGCGATGTTATTTGTTTACATTAATGGGTTGTCATCACCTGTTTCAGGCAGGGGTGCACTTTGTCACTTCTCCTATATATATTTTACCTACAGCCGTTGTTGCGTTACCTGAATTGCCATCCGCAGGTGCGAGGATATTCGTTGCCAGCTGTGTCTATCAACATTATTACACTCGCTTACGCTGATGACATGGTTCTTTTTGCATCGGACCTTAATACCTTAGATATCTATAAGAGATCCTTAGATCTCTTCTCAGCCTCTACGGGAAGTTCCATCAATCTTCTGAAATCTAAGGGCATTACTTTAGGGCGGTGGTCAGAGGATGACCTCCGGTACTTCCCGATCCGTTGGTGCGATGAAATTGTTGTGTTGGGTTACACTTTTTCGTTTTCTTCGTCTGTGGATTCTGTTCACTGGAAAGGAGTGATAGCCAAATGTCTCTTTCGTCCAGATAAGTTTGTTCGGTTTAAAACTTCTATGTTAGTAAGGGTACGCTTTGTACAAACCCATATCATTCCTTTGTTGATAGCAAAATGCCTCTTATCATGGCCTTCTCGCAGGGAGTTGCGAAACATACGTCGCAGATTAATTGATCTGATCTGGGGCCCGCAAATAAAATCCCGTCCGCTGCGGGCTGACTTTTTGTTTATCTTATTCGAAAGGGGAGGTTTAGGTCTCCTTGAAGTCCGTCAGGGTTTGGTTGATGCGCGTATGGCGGCGTTGGTCCGAGTTTTCTTGATTCCTCCTCCGATTTGGGCGAATTTTCTTTTTATGCATCTGCGCTGGTTTCTCAAAAGTTCCAGCTTGCCAGTGCCTTCGCATCTTCCTATTATCATTTCTAGCTCTTTATCAAAGTTTTATAGAGAATATGAACTGGATATGAAGCCCTTTATACAGGCATTGCGCAATACAGATAATGGTAATCTCGGCTCTTTGATGGAGTCATGGTTTATGGAGTAAATGGATTTGGGTATGACCTTCGAGGTAGTCCAGCTTCACCCTGATTACCCCTGGTCAGCAATATTTAAGGCTTTGAAAATTTTAGTTTTTGAGGGGACAACTTTCAATTACCAGTGGAGGCTGTTACACCAGGGGTTTCTTTCGCTTAAAAAGCTACATATGTGGGGAGTGGTCGTTTCGGCTGGTTGTGAAGTTTGTGGTATGGTAGAAACAGTACCACATTTATTTTTTGAGTGTCCGCTCGCACAGTCGATTTGGGATAGGGATTAGCCAGCATTTTGGCTTGAGGCGTCTCACATATCAATCAGTGCGCTATCTGTTCGACGAGTCTTCCGGTAAGCCATATAAATTGGACCAAGTTGTTTCAATTGCTTTTACCATCAGACAATTGTGGGTATCGCGCGTGGCCAGGTCAATGAATAACGATGTTCCGGTATCAGTTGTTTGGGCGAGTAGTGCCCATCGTTAAAATTCATTTCTTTTGCTAGAATAGAATAGACTAGGTCCGCGCGCATTTCGACGCCGTTTTGCATCTTCAGGCTGTCCTTGTGTGGTCGATGAGAATAACAGAAATTATGTTTTTATTTTTCCAATGTTAATGTGATGGTCTTGCCAGAGAGCGAGCGTGCACTACTGGGCGTTTAAACAGCTTGAGTAGCCCATGAGGGCTACCTGTTCACTTTGCTGTAGCAGGTGCGCCGAGCGCCGGTAATTAAGACCTTTTGAGACGTTCGCTGAGGCCGCGCCATCTGCCTCAGCTACAACAGCGTGCATACTTTTCTTCAATGAGTGTATTTATGAGTCAAGTGCTACGAGTGAAAATCACCTAGCACGTGATTTTGCATTGAGAGGCAACGTTAAGGCTTTACTGATGCGTTGGGCTGCGTGAACGTTTGGTGCAGTGATAGTGAAGATACAGGTATTGGACATTGAAACTGAAACACCTGGTAGAAATCCAAAATCTTTATTTAATAAGGTGTTGGGGCACCGTGGGCAGCCAGCACAGCAGCAACACGTCTTGGGAAGGATTGGTAGAGGTCCTGCACAGTTTGCACCCCAGACCACTACTGATTCACCCATTACTGATCCACCTCCGTGTTTGACTGTGGGTGCCAAGCAGTCTGGGTTGTAGGCATCAGAGGGGCTCCTCCAGACGAATACCCTCCCTGT
>JAHWFO010052656.1:267320-279419 GCA_023313115.1 Rhysida immarginata | reverse complement strand
CTGGATACTGTAGCACGTGAGACATCACAAAGTGTGGCAGTTTTGGACACAGATCCACCTGCTAGACGCGCGCCAATAATCTGCCCTCTTTTGAAGTCGGATATGTCTCCCATTATAGCACTCTGCACAGACAATTTGAAGCTTACTATCGAACTTTTCTACTGGAGTGACTACCAAGAACTCTGACACGTAATTCATTGATATGCATACGATTAATTACCTAGCAGAAGGTTCTATTCAGCCCTGGGGGTATCCAGTGCTATTTGCGAAGGTGTTTCAGTTTCAATGTCCAATACCTGTATATGTCGCTTTATCACGTTCAAAATTTAAAAGCAATATAAAAATTTGTATTCGTGATATTCCTCAAGAACAAGGGAAATTGATCAAAAATAGTGATAGAACTTTCACTAAAAATGTGATTTTTCGTGATGTTTTGTGATTTAAAATGTATTATTTTATTTTTTTCTGATTTTAAATAAGACAAACGTACGGCAAGCGTGACACAGCCGAGCAAAGCGAGGCCAAATACTAGTATGAAATAGTATTCTTCCGATATTAGTGCTACAATAATATTTAGTTGACGCTGCATAAAAAAACTACATATTAATAGTGAATTGTAATGGTGACAATTTGATAGTGTAGTAAGATCAAAGTTTATTTATGATGCATCAAATTGTATTTTTGTTTCAACAATCAAGCACTCATCAACTCCCTTATTGTTGCTACATCCAAAGAATTTCTCTCCGTGTGGTTAAAGAATTTCCTTACAAACCGTTCCTATTTTATGACGTTATCCTGTATACCTTCTTATTTTATACCTCAAGCTCAGTTCTTTCATCCCATCTTTTCTATGTATTTATGAATGTTTTACCTACATCTATATCCCCTCTTAGATCCTTTAGAATACTTTTATACGCGGGCGATGTGACGTTTGTTGCTGCTAGCCCTGGTGCTCCCCAATTAATTGCTTCACTCAACAGTGTATTAGCCGAATTGAATACTTGGACGGTTAACAACATGTTACACATAACCTTGGTTTTCTACCAGCGAAATAAGCGTAATGTACCAAATTCACCTTTGATTTATTACGACGGCAGCCTTCTATCAACTGTCAAAACTTTTAAATATCTAGGTATTACAATTTCCCACGATCTTTTTTGGGATCTTAATAGGATGGAAGGAATTATTTCTAGGATGCGCTTTCTTCCCCCCAAATTCTATTACTACTTTAGAATGCGTGGATCCATTCTGCTCTTTGCTTCAGAATAATTTTCTAGAAATCGTCAAATTCTTGGAAACTTACTCGAGTTTTCAAAATACAGAAACGGTTCGAACATTTCTTAGACTCCCGAAATATACTGTCTCATCTTTGATAAATTTCGTATATTCACAGTATATCAGATATATTTCATTCGGATATGTGTTTTTGTGTTCAAAGTTTTTAATTCAATTCTGTCGGCCTCGACCCCAATAGCTTTAATTATAAACGCCGACAACCATCTTATTCAACAAGCTCCTCCCGAGCACTAAGGCTCCCTCTAAACAAGCACAATTACATTAGAAGATGGTTATCTTATATAGGCATTAAGTATTGTTCTCGTCTTCCTATTTAACTTCATTCCGAATCAAGTCCCTTTGGTTTCCTCAAACATTTGAAATTATATGTTCTTTGCTCAATGTCTGATTTAATTTAATTTTTTTGTTTATTTTTGTTTATTCAGTATTCAAGCTAAATGTAACTTGTTTTTTGTGTTTTTTTTTAATTTTATAAGTTATATATTTTAGATAATAATTTTGACTCTTGTTGATTGTAATTTTTTATTGTTCATTAGCCCCTAATTACATTATATCTCGAGAATTAGTATTTTATTACTAACTAATTATAGTGCCTTCATTATTGTAGTTTGAATTTTGGGCGCCCACTAGGTCCTGGTTGGGCGTCGTTGTATTACCTAATCATATTAAAAAAAATTGACGGAGGCTCTGGTGACTGCCAAAGCCGCGGGTTTTTAAGGCGTAGAACTACTACTGTATGTTATTATTATTTACCGTTTGTGTGTATTTTTGGCGAAAAAAGAACAAATTAAAAAAAAAAGTTACTGTATTCAATTACATTACAATTTTATGAAGAATGGGTCTGTGATATGAAAAGTAACAGACAGATGACAAAAGTTTCGGAGTTATATTTCTAGTAAATGACAGATCAATGTAAGTATTTCCCAGTGTACTTGGATAGTTAGTCGGGACTGTGTCTAAATTGAAATGATGTTTCATAAATTCAAATGCTCCTTCGTTTCGTTTGGCATCCATATTAAAATCGCCCATCAATGTCATAGGCATATCCGCATCCACCTCAAACTCTTCGTCTATTTGCTTGCAGCTGTCGGTGTATTTCTTTAATTCAGAAAACAAGAACATTTTTAAATCTAAACGTGAAGTATTTGGATGTACATATATCGAGCCCAATATAAATTTTGAAGAACCATTTAAGGTAACGCCCACTAAACATAAATCGCCAACTCCATAGTCAATCATTCTCCGTCTTACATTTATGAGATGCTCGACAGGTTTACAGTCTGCTACACTATTTAAATTTCTATAAATTGCCACACCACTCGCTTTATGATGCCCATTTGCTGTCTTAGATCGAAGAGTATTGTTCATGAATGCTTTTAATTCGAACTCTTGTATCTGAATCAGTCCTGAAGAAAGCCACGGCTGAAACGCGTCGACTCTGTCATAAAATCACTGTTGTTTTAAAGACCCATATATTTATATTTTTACACACAACTAAGACCAACATGTTTGAAAACATATATTATTTTAGTCAGATTTATTGTTTTGTTTCAAGAAATTAACAAAACTTCAAAGTTTATTTCTTAAAATAATTAATCTGCTTAAAATAATATATATTTTATTATTTTACAACATATTTTTAATAGAAAACTAGAAGCGAACCCACCCGTTTGTATAATCGGGAAATAACCCATTGTTAGATAACTCATTGTTAGAATTTTTCTTTGTTGTGACAACGTCCACCGTCGCCAATGACGTATATTAAAGATTTTCTTTAATATACGTCATTGACCGTCGCTGATTTTATATAAATGATGATGTACTGATTTCGCCGGCAGATGGCAGGATTTCAGGATATTATCTTAAAACGCTCGTGTTTCTCTGTTTTTTTTACCTAATGCACAGGCCTTCTTTATATTAAATGTTTTTATCGTAGGACATGGTTGGCTCCAATTAGTTCCAATCAGCCTGGTTCCACTACACGCCGCACACGTATATGCTGCAGCAGCGCCACTCCGTTATTACGACGGCGAGCATAAAATTCACTTAACTTTAACTTGCTGTAACTTTTAACCCATTGGCTCATTTGGTGAAATCTTTGCTTATTATTCAAGACTCAACCTTCCTCTTTCCAGCGAGATAATGGCCATAGTTGTAAGATATAGTGATAGAAAGATATAGACTGAGATATGTACATCACTTTTTGAGCGAAAAATCGCGTCTGAATTTTTCCTCGGCTGCACCCCGGATAGACGTAGTTCTACGTCAAAAAATTAATTAAAGTAATTAATTAAATAAATTATTTAAATAAATAAATTAAATGAGTTAATTAATTAGGTAAATAAATTATTGAAATGTCTAAAAGAGAAACTAATGATGACTTTTTCAAAGGCTTATTTTTAATATGACTTCATTTTATCAGGTTTTCGACTGTTTTCAAAATGGTTTCATACTGGTTTCATATAATTCAAATCAAACAAGCATATTAAAAAGCAAATAATATTTAAAGGTTCATGAATATTTCCCGAAATTTCAATTATCGAATAAAAAAATTTAGAAAAGTAAACCAAATAAAATTATTCCTGCTCTTAAACGTGCATTAACAGAAAATATACGTACTGTAAACTTATCTCTTAAAAATTTCAAATACTGCATAGGTGTGAATAGATTCCATAATTTAACAATTCTTAAATAAGAAAAAAATATTACAGCATCTCACGTTCAAAAAGAGTTCTACATAATTAAATATATAATTAATTACTAAACGGAGGACAAATATATCATGATCACCGCTACGTAAGTGACAATGCTAATAAATAAATTAAACTCAATTAGGTGAAATGAGTTTCGGGCGAATTTTTAAAGAGAATAGATAATTAGGGTGGAAAACATTAAAGTTATTATTCCTGGCAGAGCAAAGCTTCAATATGATTTATCCATTAAACACCTTCGACATAACTTTCTAAAATAAAATATACAGAAGAGGGTCCGGGCGCGCATCTCAAAGCTTATTACAGAGAAATGATAGTAATAAGATTACAACACTCGCTATAGCTTCTACCGTGGAATTGTCATATGCTTTTTTGAGGTCCATGAAGCAAGTGTAGGCATCTTTTGCATACTCGCAGGTTTTCTTAAAGATTGCCGTTGAGCAGAGATGTGATCCGTTCACAGCATTATGTTCACCGTGGGTGTTGCGCTTCGCCAAGGGTGCTTACTGTCACCCCTCTTGTTAATTATTTTTAATGGACTGGATATATAGAGGCAGCCGAGGTGATAAGCGTGTTTCTATGGACGAGTGACTGGTAGAAAGATTGCTCCACCTTGAGTCTTCTCATGACAATCTTCAGTATGCAAACTAGTTCGGTTTGCAGCCAAGTGTGAAGAGGATGAGATGTAAATGAGTGTGGCTAAGACTGGGGATCCAGCCCTTTTAAAAGCAGCCTGCTCAGTATCTTCTCCATGTTAAGAGAGCCCCATTGAAATAGGTGAAGAAGTTTAAGTATCTCGGGACTGCATTCACGAGTGAAGGGAGACAGAATAGAGAACTGGATGCTCGGATCGGTGCAGCCAACTGTTTGACTATGATAATGTTTGAGGGCTCAACACCATTCTACAAAAAGCGTGATACAAAAAAACGACACGAAAACGCTTTACGGAAATACATTTGCATTGTTGTTGCACGTTTAAGCATTGTTGGCGCGGGTTTGAAGCACACGCGGGAAATGAAAAGTCACCTGAGCAACAATCATATATATATTATAGCTGCCGCCACGTAAGTTGAACGATCGTTTTGACATGCGCAGTAAGTCATCTCATCAATATGCTTTGTCTGGATTTTACCCATGATGCACTTGTTCTACAGTATATACTAGCAGACTCGAACGCCATTACGGAGCCCACTTGTAATAGTAATGCATGCTATAAGAGCGAGGATTTTTATCTTAATGAATAATCTCTTTGCGAAAATGGCTAAAATTGGAAGAAATGGAAAGAGCAGTATCAGATTAGTATATGCATGTGCGATGGAAAGCTATTATTAGCAACATTTCGAAGAAATTTTAATATTTATAAAAAGAGCATAATGTTGCCTCATCTCGTCAAGAGAGGACGATATAAATGAAGCTAGAAACATATCTAGCGATTCGCGCTCTGTATGCCCCTTGCGACTCGCAAGGAGATTACACGGTATTACACAGTTTTCTAGCTTCATTTATATAAATGTATAAATCTAGAAAGGTTGAAAATCTGCTCTGTTTTGGCCAGGTTAAAATCTTATGGGATTTTCGGATCCAAACGGATAAACATATAACAGCTAATACACCGGATATTACAGTAATTGAGCAACAACGAGCTACATTGATTGATATAGCTATCCCTGGGGACTGCAGAGTACGGGAAAAAGAGCATGAAAAGATAGACAAATACAGGGATCTGGCGATAGAAACTGCCCGACTGTGGAACAAAAAAGTTTCAGTGCTGCCTATTATTATTGGCGCACTTGGCGCTATTTCACCAAAATTTATGGATTTTTTCACCCGAACTGGAATTACAACTCTTACAGTAGCTGAATTGCAAAAAACAGCAATTCTTGGGACTGCATCGATTATTCGTCGATACTTGTCTGATGCCTAGGCCTTTGGTTAAGGCTCGTCTCAGACAAGAGCCGCCAGTGATGTGGGTTTTTGTGTTTTACATGTAATCGCTTCACTGTGTATCTTTTATTTGAAGAATAAAATTATTTATATATATATATATATATATTATAGAAACCTGTGCAATACCGTGTAATCTCCTTGCGAATCGCAAGGGGAATACAGAGCGCGAATCGCTAGATATGTTTCTAGCTTCATTTATATATATTTTATTACTCCCATTTTTGATTCATAATTTATTATTTTGAAACACTGATTAAACAATTAAATGTTCATTTTGATCTTTTGATGGTTTTTGAAGTCTTAATTTTATTTATAATTCATGTTTTTGTTGAATTTCTATATGCTTTCTGTGTGCTATAAATTCATTCCTCTCTATAGTTAAGAATAAACCATTACGGAATGACTTAACAAAGTACCGAAAGGCTAGACTAAACCTGTTTCATGAAATTAATTATGTTAAGATAGGGACCAGCTAGCAGAGTAGATCCTATCTCCTCAGAGGCTAACATAATTCGTAGATAGAGAAGGAAGAAAGCGGAAAGGGTATGTTTAATAAATATTTTAATTCATCTACCATAATTGTGGGGTACATGAAATTAAGATTAGAATATCAGCAATGCTGTAATATAGATTTAGGCTTTACAATCGTAGGCTTCCGATTACAATTTAATGTCTTCAAGCTTGCTCTTGACGTAGGTTCCGCTCGTCGAAGGGCGTTGACCTGGATCGGAGAGATAGTACTTGATCCCTCTCCCTCCCTTTTGTGGTCATAAGTAGTCAAGTCCTGACCTCCCCCCCCCCATAAGTTGACCACGTGATTTGTCCAACGAGATAGAATATATTCATGTCAGGGTGTCGCTTATAAAAAAATATATTCTGGGTCATCACAGCCAAACAATACTTTTATAAAGAAAAAATATTCTTTTAAAGAGGATCCGTACATGTCGAATTTATTGACTTTTGTTCGCTGGAATATTAGAAATGAATTAGAACATGAATACTATAAGAATTTCTATATTTTTATAATAACACTAGGTCATCCCGTTTAGAAAATAAATTCCTTATTTATTTGAATTTACCCACCATCCACCCGCAATACGTTTGCATATTCAAATTTTGACAATAATTGAAAATAATGAACTGGCGAACTCGGATCTAATTTTATTTAATTATATATTTAATATCTAGTCCCAGCTGGGTTTAGGTAATTTTTTATATTGTGTGTGTGTGTAAAAATTATACAAAATTTAAAGATTTATCAATATATAAAAAGGATTAAATTTGATGTTTATTTCAGCGAAAATTTAAGAAATCCTTTCTTAATTGAATGCTCTGTCGATAATTGACAGATTATTTTCAGTTATTATTTATAATTATTCATGATATGGACACGACATAAGCGAAAACTTATATACAAAACTTTTATACATTTATACAGGGTGATTTACATCAAATGTAAAATACTTAAAGGGGGTATTATAGCGGTTAAGATAAACACAAAACGTCCTATGAACATGGGTCCAAATTTGAACGATAACTGAGATATGAACAGAAATAAAAATGCGAACACCAAGTTCCACAAGTTAATAACTCAGGTTCCGTAAGGCCTAAATTAATGAAATTTGGAGAAATAACAGGGTACATAAGACTGTGTATACCGTTAAAATTTGATCTAATTCTAACAAGTAGTTTCCGAGTGACTCATTCAACATCATAACACGTGCTCACTTGTGAGTACTAAATAGCACTTGTTACAATTTTGACTGTGTAACTCGGAAACTTCTCGTTGGAATTCAATCAAATTTTAACGGTATACACAGTCTTATGTACCCTGTTATTTCTCCAAATTTCATCAATCTAGGCCTTACGGAACCTGAGTTATTAACTTGTTGAACTTGGTGTTTGCATTTTTATTTCTGTTCATATCTCAGTTATCGTTCAAATTCGGACCAATGTTCATAGGACGTTTTGTGTTTATCTTAACCTCTATAATACCCACTTTAAGTATTTTACACTCGATGTAAATCACCCTGTATATCTGCAATATATCATTTAACAAATTTTAAAAAATTAACAAAATGTTATAAAAATACGTTAAGTTGGGAACACAAAGATCCCAACTGAAAATTAAAAAAATAAATATTAAAATTAAAAATTTATTCATTTTTATTTAAATTAAAAGAAAAACGACTTTAGTGAAAACATATATATATATACCTTTAAATACACATTTATATACCTGCAACACATCTTTAATAAAAATTTATAAACAATAAAATATATAAAAATTTACATTTCATTGAGAGAAAACAATGAGATTTCATATCAAATCTTCATAGTGGTGTTGGCTGGCCTGCATGCTTTGATCAGTGAGATCAGGTTTTAGTTGCACCCAAAGTAAACGCATACAATTATGATGAATTAATATCTATACTGTAATTAATTATTAATATTACGATATAACTACGGTATAATTATGCAATATGTTTTTAATTCATAGTATGTATAGTATGTGTTTCAGCCTTAAATGTACCGTTACATTATCAATCTCTTGAGTTTCTTGAAGAAACTTACCTTTTCAAAAACGAAATTTTTATTATAGAGGGGAAATATACCTTCCATTGGGGTCCGTTCTTTCAGACACGCGCCAGTCTCGAATGTTGCTCTGCTTGGCCTTTTTATTTGGTTCTTCCGGCAGACTACTTTGAATATTTTCATCCTTAGCCAATGGTTGTAAGCATCTTGGCTATTGCGTGCTCGGGCGCTCCTAAAAAACTGCCTAGGAGGAGAGAAGATATATTTCTGTTTTCCCTCCCATCTTGTTACTGGCCGCGCTCCCCGTTGCTTAACTTGCTTATCGGACTTCGTCTGATCATCTCTCTTGGCTCGATTTTCTCTCGTCTTAGAGAAATGATCTGACAACCAATTGCGGAAACATATTTATGAATTGGCGAAAATAGTAATTAATCATGCATGTCCCCAAAGAGTTCTTTGCACCAATTTAGATTATCATTAATTTTACGTTATATTCATTCATGACACATGATTTCAAGATGTTTGATATTACATGCCATATCATCACATTGAAAGTTTCAATGAACACTAAATCAGGTGCCTTTGAACCAATTTCGACTATCATTAATTTTACGTTATATTTGTTCATGACACGCCATTCCAAGTTGTTTGATATGTCACTTACCATATTTTAACATTGAAAGTTTCCAATGGACCACACTGATACCATTAAACACGCACGTTTGAACAAATTTCGACTATCATTAATTTTACGTTACATTCATTCAAGACTAAGCATTCAAAGTTGTTTAATATATTATATGTCATATCTTATCTTTGAAAATTTTTGAGTGTCATAAGGGTACCATTAGAGTACGTCCCATTTTATCCATTATGTCAATCTTCATAACAGTTTATTCGCGGAACAATATTTATCAATTAACGAAAACAGAAATTAATAACCATAAGTTTGGCATTTGTCGTTACGATTGTTTGATGTATTATTCATTATATCTTTCCATTGAAAATTGATAGGTAAGAAAATAGGGGTACCATTTGTGCACGTGCCAATGAACCGATTTAGATAATACTTGTGACTGGATCGAGTCATTTGTTATATTAATCGACTGACGAAAACAGATTTTGAAAATCTTTCATAGCCTCGGAGGAGTTAGAGTTAAAGACAGACAGACAGACACGTTTCCCCACACTGAGAGCATAAAGCACCTTTCGGTATTTAATAAACAATTAAAGAATGACATATTAAAGTAACAAAAGGCTAAACTAAACCAGTCGCGGAACTAGATTTATCAATTAGCGAAAACAGTAAATAATCATCCACGTCCCCACAGAGTTCGGACGTACCTTAGAACCAATTTGAATTATCATTAATTTTACGTTATAGTTATTCGTGACACATCATTCCAAGTTGTTTGATGTATTACGTGTCATATTTTAGCATTGAAAGTTCCTATGAACCATCATGGTTCCACTAAACCAGGTGCCTTTGAACCAAATTCGACTAACATTAATTTTACCTTATATTTATTCATGACAGATCATGCCAAGTTGTTTGGTATATTACATGCCCTATCTTATTATTGAAAATTTTTGAGCGTGTCATAACGGTACCATTAGAGCACGTGCAAATGTATAGAATACAACCATTTTCAAAATGCTGCATTCGCGGAACCATATTTATCAATTGGGAAAAGTAGTAATGTATAACCGCTTCTAGTTCGTCATTACGATTTGTTTGATGTATTACTCACTATATCTTCCCATTGAAAATTGTTAGGTGGGTTTATGAAGTTACCACTTGTACACGTGCTATTGAATCGATTTAGATAATATTTGTGATTTTTTCGTGTCATGAAACTTATTCAGCGACTGCAGAAAGCAGATTTTGAAAATCTTTCCTAGCCTTGGAGGAGTTAGAGTTAAGGACGGACGGACAGACTGACAGACAGACTAATAGACACATTTCATCCACACTGATAGCAAGAAGCACCTTTCGGTAATTATAAAACCATTAAGGAATGACAGTACCAAGTACCGAAAGGCTAAACTAAACCATTCGCAGAACAATATTTTTCAACTGCCCTATATTAACATTGAAAGTTTCTAATGGACCATAATGATACCATTAAACTAGGTACACCTCTTTCTAAAAGCGTTTTCACACAGGTGAAATGGGAATACCGACATTTCGCTATAAGACACCTCGCTATAGACACCTCGTAACACAGACACTTGGTGACAGAGACATCTTGCTCCGAAAAATTTGCGAGGCTTACACTTTTCTACACTTGAGCACAAGGTCAAATTCCAAACTCGTAACCCCCTTCCAAACTACTGTCACAGTTTAGGCAGACTGATTTATAATAAATGAATACTTCCTCATTTATTTTGATACTCAAATGATAAATTAAACTTTAATTATTAATTGAATTCAGAAATTGTAAAAATTTAATAGTTTAAATCTTTTAAAATTCGCTTTTTGATTAAATATATAAAATTAGAAAACTCATGTTTTTATTGTTTGAACAAAAAAGCATGATTTTAGAATTTTTTTTAATAATGAGCGATGATTTTAAAGTTGGTTACTGATATACGTATAAAAATGATATTCGCGATTTTTATATAAAAACATGAAAGCTTTTACTGGATAAATTGTAAGGTTACTGGGGATAATTATGGAAATAAGTGGTCGAATGAATAATTAATCCTTTATAAAGGACTGCGCCAGGGAATTATACTATTCACAAAGTTTTTATGATAATTTAGGATTTATCCCATTAACTTACATACTAACATCTCCGCACACAGGCTGGCCAACGAGGGAAGAAATAGGCACGTGAAACGGTCTTAAACAATTAAACAAGTTGTTTATTGATTATATAACAAAACATATATAAAACAATAACGTTAGGTAATTTGGAATAAAAGATGTGGATAAATGAACAATGAAATTCAATTAATATGATGTGTAATTTAAGTATGCAAATTGAGAATAATTCAAATTGTAATAATGACAGACATTGTATCAAATTGTATCAATCTGGATAATCTTAAAGTATAAATAAGAAAACATAATTTTCATGTAAAGACTTGGCAATCAATTTATACGATGTACAACAAGGTAATCTATCAATTTAAAGATTTGAATAGATAAGTATTTACGAGGTAATGATTGATAATTTCTTGAATAATAGTGATTATAAATCAGAATGAGTTTTGTGTAAATCTTTACTTAATGGGGGTAATTAAATGCAGAAATGTTTAAACCATATCAGTGGAATGACTGATTTAACAATTACTAAGTACAACACAGATTAACAATCTAATTTCTAAGATTTAATGGAATATAGCAAATGGTCTGTCTGGATCAGATAAGAATTTAGGGAGAGTATAATTTAAGCTCTCTATGGAAAACATAATGCTTTAATGTAAAATATATCTGTCTTTCCCACTATCTGTCTGATTAAATAATCCGTTCCCAATTTTGAATGTAATATGAAACAGAAAGAATGGCCATTGAGACATAAATGGAAATGGGCTACACCGTGGCCTTCTCAATCTGTCCGCTCTTGGATGTCTTTCTCGCTCTCTGGCTACGTCGAAACGTCCG
>JAHWFO010052656.1:213387-267220 GCA_023313115.1 Rhysida immarginata | reverse complement strand
ATCGCTCTGCTAGGCTCCTTCTTCCACGATGAAATTATGTACCTTTTGGGGCTGGTTACTTTCTCTCCAACTAATACTGACAATCCATGAACTATTTAAATTGATGGAGCTTGGTGGATACTCTTAAAATACCTCGGTTCGAGCGAAAGCAAAGATAAATTTGTTGTGAACTTAAATTAAACAATTAAAACTTAAAATATTTGAGTTAAGTCTACTTTTTAGAATTTCTCATCTGGAATCATTTGAATTACCAGATGAAGGCCGAATTAAGCTAAAAATTGAGTAGCAACACCGCACAACCGGCTATCACGAAAGTTAAATCATTACTAACATCTTCTTTACTTAGAACTACTGACAAAACAGATCTAATTCCAATAACCAATCAGGCGTTTAGAAACGCTGACCATCCACCAAAAAAAAGGTGAATCTCCTGTCAATCAAAGTTCGTCGACACCTCTCCAACTGTTCCTATACTAAAAAGCTCTTGGCATTCACGTGATCATTTCTTGTCTCTTTGCTCACTTCAGATTCAAAAGTTCAATCCTACCTTGTCTTTCTCGTTGTCTTTTTATCCCATATCCTGTTCTCAAATTCGTTTCTTGTTTACTTAGCTAACTCTGGCAATACTCTTTAGGTTCTTGAAAACAAGACCAACAACTAAAACAATGAGATGTAAAATGAATCTAATACCCCTTGCGACTAATGCCAAAAGTGACACTTAAAAACGATTCTTAACATGTGCAGAAAAAAAATAATTAAAATAATAAACTTTATTTAATTCTACTCTAAGTTAAATCCTTCTAAAACTTTATAAAACCTTAATTCCGAATCTAAATAGACAATTATGAACGCGAGTATAAAATAGCTCATCTACATAATTAATCTGAATATTCTAATTCTGGCTAATTAATCCTCAAACCTTACAAAATTTATGATTAAATTTGGTGCACATTTCTTAAAATTTTGTTAAATTAAAATTAATTAAACTAGAGTCATAGATTAATTGGTTAATTAGACAAGTTTTATTCTAAAATGTGATCTAGGGAGGGTTTAGTAAATTCAATTTTTGTGCGGAAAAAGAAAATGAGTAAAAGAAAGCAGTGCATGATTTGATCAACGGAAATATTTGAATAAAAATAAATTTTACGCAATACGCAAAAGTAAATTAATTGTTTCTGCACACTTTAGTATTATTAAGTTATTAGAATAATGTCCATTTACTGCATATTTTTTATCCAAAGAATTTCAGTTAATACAAAACTACTGAATATGCCCGAAAGGACGAAAGCTAACTCTAGGCAATAAAATAATAAATGGACGCCATTCTTACACAAAAGTAAAATATCATGGCCGTAACCAGGATTTTACATGGGGGGGGGGGGATGTTAAATACTCTTTTACATGGTTCCATCGTTTCTTTGTGCATTACATATTTAATTCTAATATGTGTTTTTTACGTTATTTCACCGGAGTTTTTTTCTGTAATTTGATTCAATAATACAATACTCTTCATTTTTTCCCTTCCAGTTTAGTTTGGGGCAAGCCCCGACGCACCCTGTCAAAAATTCTTCCCTCCCCTGCCGTCTAGAATTTTAACATCAAAAAGACAATGCCGTCTATTTATTTATTATAAAAAGTAAAGGATCACTTTCACGATGTTTTCTATTGTCCTCTTTGCTTTGTTATTGTCCTAGCTTTGACAGAGGATATCTTTATCAAGCTTTTACAGTGTTCAATTCCTGTGTTCAATATTTCTTTTATTCCAGGGTTCTTGTGTCTCGTCATTCTTTTCTTCTACATCCGTTATCTATTTATTACTGATTTTCTTTATTATCGCGTATCAAAGAAATATAACCCATAATAATAGAAATTTATTACACAATTAAAAAAAAAGAAACTTTGAATACATTTTTAATTGAATACCTCATTAAAATAGATATTTATTTTAAAATGTGCACTTAATTTAAAACGTGAGAGAGAAGTAGGGAGGTCTTGTTTATTGCAATTTTACATATTACAGCAAGAGAATTCTAAAAAAAAATCTAATTTGATGATCTATAAAATTACTATTTCTCCGCAAATGTAACTACAAAGATGAAATCGAATGAAATCGGCTAATAATGAAAATTTAATTTTTATCATCATCGAACGCCAACAAAAGATCGGGTTAGATCACATTAGAAAATACGAATGAAAGTAATTATTTTCTTTAAGAGATTTCTTGTGCTGTTATATAACATGTTTCAACATAGGGGAAGGGGGGAGGGGGAATCTTGTTAATCCATTAGTTTGCGTCAATTTCTTTTAGATGTTAAAATTCTAGACGCCAGGTGAGGAAAGAATTATTTTCTATGGGGAAGAACCTTAATAGAAAGGGAAAAAATGGAAAGAGATCATTAAGAATTGGTATATTGAAAAAACAAAGTTACAGAAAACGCGGAGTTTCGCACATCCAGGGAAAACTTTAGAGGTCTGTTAATACAACAAAAATGATAAAACCAAAAATAAAAATACTAAAATAACGTAAAACACATATGTAATATTACGCTTAGATATTACCAGGGAGGACATGCGCCTGATGACGGAAGAAGGCGATCGCTAGAGATCCTCCATAGGGCTGCTGCCCCCGCGACCCTAACGGATAAGCAAGTTTGAAAAGCAAGTAAGTAAGTACATATCTAATATATTATAATGCATAAAGAAATAATGGATTTCTACGTTGTAATATTTTCACTTTGCGTATTGCGTGTAATTAATTTTTATTCAAAGATTTTCATTGATCAAATCATGCGCACGCTTTCATTTACCCATTTCTTTTTCCGTACATAAATTGCAATTTACTAACTAGATCACATTTTAGAATAAAACTTGCCTAATATAACCAATTAATCCAGGAGTCTATGACTTGTTTAATTAAAATTTAAAAAAAATCTGTACCAAATTTAATCATAAATATATCCAGTAAAACCTGTCATATTTTAATATAAAAAATGTGAATATCATTTTAATACGTATATCAGTAACCTACTTTAAAATAATCGCTCATTATTTAAAAAATCCTGAAATCATGCTTTTTTGTTCATTTTTTTACATCAGTTCAATTAATAATTTAATAAATGATAAAAAAATTTATTAATTAATATCGGAGGTAATAGCGTGAAAAAATCCTCCTTGACCATTTTCAACTTAATAATTTAAGTTTAATTTATCATTTGAGTATCAAATTAAATAAGGAAGTCGAAAGCTTCGAGCATAAAAGGAGAAAAGAAGGGGGAAAGCCACAAAAATACGGAAACGAGTTTGGAATTTCACCTTCTGCTCGAGGGTAGAAAACTGACCCTTGCAAACTTTTCGGTAGCGAAATGTCGGTATCCCTCTTTTTTCCAACGATCTTCCCTTCCAGAATTAGTTGAAGAAGGTTGTACTTGTTACGCATGAGGTGTCCAAATAAGCTATCTTCCTCTTTTTTATATGTAACATCAGTGGCCTTGGCGATCCTATCATTTCCAGCTCATTTCTTTTTCTTGCTGTCCAGGGAATTTTCAACATTCTTCTTCTGTCGTCCACATTTCAAAGGCTTCTATTCTTTTTATCAAATTCTTCTTTATAGTCCAGGTTTCCACCACATGTAAAAGGATCGACCAGACGTAGCACTTCATCATTCTCGGCCTAATTCTCAGTTCTAGCCCCCCATTACACAGTATGGCCTTCATTTTCATAAAAGTTTGTCATTTCGATTCTAGTCCTTTTCTCAATTTCCTCTTCACCTTCTCTACTAATCCAGCAATCCAAGTATTTGAATTTTTCAATTTTTTCAATTTTCTCCTGTTTCAGGGTTAGCACCGATTGAATTTGCTCCGTGCCACAAACAATAAATTTAGTTTTTTTTTTGCATTTATATTTATTCCCATATTATTACATTGCTTATCTATTGCATTCAATAGATTCTGAAGATCAACTATGCCTGTTGTAATTATAACAGCATCATCTGCATAACTTATATTGTTAACAATAATTCCATTAGTGTCTATCCCCTCATGTTTTCCTTTAAATGCCCTTGAGAAAATGAATTCTCAGTAGACATTAAATAGCAGAGGGGACTGAACGCATCCCTGTCTTACAACTCTATTGATAAGGATGTTTTGTACTTTTGAACTACCAATTTTGATCTCCGCTTTTTTATTCCAGTATAGATTTTTAATTATTCCTAGATCCTTTGCATCGAGCCCAACTACTTAGCAATTTCCATCATTTTATTGTGCTGGACTCTATCAAAGGCCTTTTCAAAGTCAATAAACCATTAAGGAATGACATAACCAAGTACCAAAAAGTTAAACTAAACCCTTCACGGAACCATATTTTAAATCACCCTATAATTATATGTGTAAGTTTCTAATAGAGCATAAAGATAACATCAAACCACGTGACTTTGAACCAAGTGCGACTATCATAAATTTTACGTTATATTCATTCATGACACATCATTCCATGTCGTTTGATATATTACATGCCATATTTTAGCATTGAAATTTCCAATGACCCATAATGGTTCCACTATATTATAATGGTTCCACTAAACCAGGATCCTTGAAAACCAATTTGTTTGTTTCTTATGCAAATCTACAGGTGTATTCCAATCTTGATGAAATTTTGCATACTTGACCTTCAAAGCATGAGGAAGGTCACTGTCTACCTCAGGTTTCGGAAAAATAAAAATTATTGATAAAAAATTGATATTCATAATAATAACATCGTCTCCCCTCTCCTCCTGCATAGTCAAAAAATTTTGCCAAGGATTTATCTGAAAAATTACGTTCATTTCTCTGGAATCGACGATATCTATTTCTTTACCAACGCACGTTTCTCATTAATTTTACGTTATATTCCTTCAAGACATCTCATTCCAAGTCGTTTGATATATTACATGCCATATTTGGGCAATGAAATTTCCAATGACCCATAATGGTTCCACTATATTATAATGGGTTCACTAAACCAGATTCCTTGAAAGCAATTTGGCCTATCAGTACTTTTACGTTATATTCCTTTAAGACATCTCATTCCAAATCGTTTGATATATTACATGCCAAATTTTGGCAGTGAAATTTCCAATGACCTTTAATGCTTCCACTATATTATAATGGTTTCACTAAACCAGATTCCTTGAAACCAATTTGGACTATCATTAATTTTACATTATATTCATTGATGACACCTCATTCCAAGTCGTTTTATATATTACATGCCATATTTTGCCCATTAAATTTCCAATGACTCATAATGGTTCCACTAAACCAGGTTCCTTGAAACCAATTTGAACTATTATTACAATACTCATTTCCAAAAAAGTTGGGACAGTGCAACATATAAGAAGAACTCCAACACATTTGTTTGGATTATTGTATTGCCTTTTTTTCAACGCATTACAATACATAAACGATAAATTAGGCATGGGATCACATATCTTATATGCTTAAAGAAATATACAGGTGGTTTTCCTGTTTGGCACGTGCAACACACTCCCAAAAAAGTTGGGACAGCACGGCGTTTACCACGGTGTGGCGTCACCTCTCCTCTTGATGACACACTGTAATCTTCTGGGCATCGATGACACCAATCTTTCTAACACCGTAACCGGAATTCTGTCCCGTTCCTGTTGGATATAGGTTTTAAGCTGTTCAACTGTCCGGGATCGTCGCTGTCGTAGTTTTCGTTTACGCAGTGGCTACGTACAGTGCAACCTTGTACGCCTTCCGTTCAATACAAAGTGTCACGTTCCAATTACGCACGCAGTGGAAAATAGTTAACGTATGCAGAGTAAAACAAACAGACCTACAATTTAGTCAGTGAACCAACTACACTTGAATAATTTAATAAAAACCAACAAAGTAAAAAGTAAAAGCAAAAGATGAACAAATACAAACTAGATGAGTTTTCGGACAAGCTTGTACAAATTATCAAAAAAAAACCTTAACGTAAAGGATTCACATTACATCACTTAATCAAAAGTAGGCTTTACCTTTAAATCAACATAAGCAAAGATAAATCGTAAATCATAATATAGTTGCCTTACTTTGGAAAAATATATTTAGGCGATAAATTGGCAAAACAACAACTCATTTACATAAATTATGCTAATTAGCACTAATAAAAATCAAGTCAAATTCCTGCACTTGAATAAATAAGGATTACTTCATGAAGTCCATAATTCGTGCTTAAATAAAAGAAATCCTGTTTCGGATTTTAAATATAACCTTGATAATTTTTACATTGACACAGACATGAATACGTTTTAAAAAAAAACAAACTGCAAATAACAGAAATCATGGATGAAGAAAAGATGGATGGGACACTCCATTGCCGTCCTCAGTGAGTTTGATTTTGGGGCGACATCTGGAACTTTGCGTAGTACTAAATATAATCATCTGCTTAGATTGATTAATAAAATTAAAAATAGACTAAAAACAATATAATAAAAAATATAAAAAAACTTGCTAAGCACACTTTTATCTTAAAAAGCCACTTAATATATGAATTTCTTTTTTAAAAAATTTCTAGTACTACAGTGGCTAGAAGAAATAGTGTGTCCATTGAATACTTAATGCAGGCATGAGATTGTAATGATGACTGATGACACCGCCAGATGGCATGACAATCTAATGCGCCGACAATTACTCTATAATGCATGGGATTCAATGAAAGTTTAACAGCACGAACGCTTTAAAAATACTTGTTTAATAAAATAAAATAAGATTGTAAACTTAAAATAATATCCAGATAAACTAATTAAAAGAATTTCAAAGCAGTATTAGTTTTATTTATTATTTAATCGAATAGCCATTTTTCTCATTTCTTGGATGGTTTTCATTTTTTTTACGGTTTCGTTATGTGTCTCTAAATTAAAAGTTAAAATATAATAATATAACTCTGCAGTAACAAATAGCATTATCAAGTTCTACGTTCTTACGCGCTTGCACTTTCTAGTAAAAACACTAAACGAAGAAAGAAGTGCAAAACGTGAGAAAAGTAAACTTTTAAAGCTCAGACTTACACAATAACATGTAATAAATTATAAATTATGAAATTTGTAAAATATAAAAAGAACATTTCAATTTAAAAACCATTATACTTTTTCATATAATTATCTTCTGCGCATAACTTTTTATAACAACAGCTATTCGATTAAATAATAAATAAAACGAATACGGCTTTGAAATTCATTTAATTAGTTTATCTGGATATTATTTCAAGTTTACAATCTTATTTTATTTTATTAATCAAGTATTTTTAAAGCGTTCGTGCAGTTAAAGTTTCATTGAATCCCATGCATTATAGAGTAATTGTCGGCGCATTAGATTGTCGTGCCATCTGGCGGTGTCATCAGTCATGATGACACGAAATCAGCGGCAATGGACACACTATTTCTTCTAGCCACTGTACTAGTACTACGCAAATCGAAACGATGGTGGTGAAGTTTCGGTTTAGTACTACGCAAAGCAGAAACTGAAACTATTTTTCTTTATTTCCCAGACAGATTTGGTTTAGTACTACGCAAATCCACAGAGAGCGCCACTGAAAAAAAACTCACGCTCGACGCATAGGAGTGTCCCATCCATCTTTTCTTCATCCATGCAGAAATTCACTCAAAGTCCGTAATTAGAATTAAGAGTTCAGCAGTTCATAGAATATGAAACTATCAGCAATACTGAAATGCGTTACAACTAATCTATTGCACTTAGTTAATCTTATAGACAGATATAATCAGAATAAGCCATGCGGCACTTGTTTCCGAGCACAAACTAGGATAATTTTGGCGAAATAATATTTCGTAACATTAATCCCTGTATGGGAGTCGGAACAACTTTAACTCTTCTTTAATTTACATACATATAACGCACAACACAAATTCTTTCAAATGCATGCGGCTTCACTCTTGCATTTAATTCCATTTAATTAGCAGGGTAAGTCTTAACAGTTACTGTAACGCCCCTTGAACAAGAGTTAATTAATTACTGCCTTGAAAATTACAACATGGCGGCTAGAACTGACAAATAAACATTTCTGTTCGTACGGAACAAGTTAAAGTGTGCGGCGTAGCACTACCGCTGCAAAAATAATAAACAATACAGTACTCACGAAATTCGTCTATACTTCACTAATTGCTAATGCGCAGGTAGCCGACCCCATCTTCGACTAAGGCGTTTAGTCCTCGCGGGAAGGCTCCTGTCCAACGCTCATGTCGTAACACCAGCATTCGTGAATCTCTGGATATGGCGCACTGCTCCTTCCAGAATTTCAGCTCAAGTCTCGTCAAACAATTTAGAGGAAGTCCCACTGCAGGCTGATGCGGAATCTCCTGTCGTCCATTTAGCATCCTCTCTGTTAGGCTATGTCGACATGGTCGGGCGTACTCCTTTATTGGCTTCCTTTCGCCGTGCACGAATGCATTTACGTTCCTTGCTGCCTTGGCCGTCTCGGCATTCAACGTTTTCGAAGTCCCATTACTTCGGTTATCACGATATGCAGCTCTCCTTCGTAAGCCAACCCCATTCCAATCTTCACACGGGTCTCCCCTCGTTCGCCAACTCCTCGTCTTTTTCCTCGCCTGCCCACGTGTCCCGTCGCCTTCCGCTCTCCTCGTTTCCAACGGCGCTCCTTCATTTTTCTTCTTTGAATATCCCGCCTTCTCCTTCTCCTCCTTCTCCGGTGGCGCCCTCTGTTGACAAGAAGGCTTATTTTTGTTACAGCGAGGTTTGTTTCGCTGTAACACAAAGAAAGTGACGCAAGTGATTTGTCCCGTGATAAGCTGTGATAAGCTGCAGTCCAAAGATGGAGTCGTGTCACGTGATTCAAAATGGCGACCGTGAAAACGTCGAAGCTCCTACGAGGAATGAAATTTGACTCGTACGAGGCATTGCAATTATTTATTAGAGAGTTAGAAAAAACGGAGTTTGTTCAACTTTGGACGTATTGATCCCGTTCACTTGAATGTGCCCGAAAACGAGGAATAAAGCGCTATATTAATGATCGTCTTCAGTACTACGATATCACATACAAATGCATCAACGGAGGAACGTGGAAATCTCGTTCAACAGGAAAAAGGCCATCTCAAAGGTGAGTTCAACTGGTTAAATTAAGAAAGATTTATGGGTTAAATTGAACTATCTGCACAAATCGCGAGATGACTTATTCCGCAAACTGAATTGTCGCGATTCCTGTAACCGGCCGGGGGGAAACCAACTGCCCCCTGTAACCAAATAGGTTGGGGTATATATCAATTATTTGCCCCCGGAGGGGGACGTCGTAGACAGAACGCCGAAGGCGTTCGAGTAACGGAAAACAGTGACCGGCGAGGCCCGCAGGGCCGAGAGTGGTACGGAAAACACTGACTAGCGAGGCCCGCAGGGCCGAGAGTGAGACTTGCGTTTGCGATTTGACTCGCGATTTGTGCAGATAGTTCAATTTAACCGATTTATGTATTAACATCTAGTATTGACTTAATTATTTAATGCTATAAGTTATTTAGTGTCGAATAATCTTCACGTGCCTCGTTTTAATTTAATTATTGTCAACATTAAATTTGTGATCGATCTATACAACTTATACGATAATTGTATATTTTAGGGGTGTCTTTTTAGACACACCCTTAGTATACACAAACGCTCGTACTCGTTTAGGATTAGGTAAAAATAACCTGAAACTTAATGCATTAAGCGCACTAGCACAGTGAAACGAAAGGCGCACAGAAAGCTGGCATCCGACATTGGGAGCTGTGAAGAGCGCACAAGACGAAGATAGGGTTATTATTATGGTTAAAAACCAAGTGATTGCCACCCCCACAATTCGGACCCTTTTGGGACAATTTGTCCCAAACTTTACATTGATGTTGATCTTGCTTAGAGGAATCTGCATACCGAATTACATTCCTTTATATGCATATATACACGTAGAAATACGTAGAGTGTGAATATTATGGCGTGGCATTATTTACAGTTATTTCATGTTGATATGCTACCTAAACTCATTAAATATCTCGTCTTAGCGACGATGTATCACTAATTCCTATAATTTTATTTTTCTATAATTATTATAGTTGATAATGATTAAAGAAACAAAAACGCAACGCAAACATCCTGCAAATGGTTTGTCTAATATTTAAAAAATAAATAAAGCATATAGTACTGTTTTTACTATCCTTTGAAAACAATCCAATGCTACCTTTCTGTCAAATTGAATTTTCGTTTCTAATATTCTACGTAGTTTTAAAAATAATTTGGCTGTGAATAAGTTTTACTTATAATTTTATAGATTGATCAAAAATTTATTGGAACAATTCAAATAAATACTTAAATAAATAAATAATGCCAGTTTGACTATAAATTTAAGACCAATTAATCAGCCTATCTTGTATAAAAATGTTCATCACTCACTGTATACAAATTCTTATCCTTAGAAAATTTTTTCATATTTT
The DNA here is from genome assembly GCA_023313115.1 of Rhysida immarginata. Taxonomy (NCBI): domain Eukaryota; kingdom Metazoa; phylum Arthropoda; class Chilopoda; order Scolopendromorpha; family Scolopendridae; genus Rhysida; species Rhysida immarginata. The sequence continues at coordinate 256,749 of JAHWFO010052656.1, read as the reverse complement.
TTTTTACTTTTAAAGAACTTACAGGCAAGCATGTCCTTTCAAGTTAAGACTGAAAGCTGCATTGGATGGAAATTATTTGGAGGTTACAGACTTCGTAGATCAACACAATCACAATCATACAAAGGTAGTGTATATTTCATTTTTATTTTATTTCATTATATCAACTCATAAGTTTCTTAAAGCTGAAAACATAACTGGTTAGATGTAGGCCATTTATGATTTGGAAAGACTTATGGGTACTACAGGGTGTCTCAAAAAATGTTACCACCTTTTGAATGATTATACCTACCATGTTTATTAAGATATGTCTATTTTTTATAATCCAAGTTAAAGAAGAAACTAAAGAAGTTTCTCTTTGCATTCTCTTTATCCTCAACGCATCCTCAAACACCTCAAAAATGACTAGAATAAGCTACTCTTGTATTAATGTTAAAAAAATCGTTCAAAGAGTGGTAACATTATTTTGAGACACAATGAGTATTAATAGATAATGAAGCTAGGAGAGTTATAGCATGTCTTTATAAATATTTTTAAATTTTAATTTATAATATTATCCAAAACTTAATCAAGCAGTATTTCATGCAGTTAATGATTTTTTAACTTCATTTCAGGAGACATACTCGTTCTTGCCTCGCCAGAGACAACTTGATGCTCCCACTAAAGCCCTGGCAAAGCATATGCTAAAATTATGTGCGAACAAAAAACTGCTGCAGACTGAACTATTGTCATCATCCAAAGTAACCTTGAAAGATCTGCATAATCTGAATAAAACAAATGGACATTCAGATGATACATTGGAAAATGCTTTGAACTATCTCAACCAGAAAGACTCAGGGATTATTGAAATTGTTAAAAATGAAGAGAATATTCTGCTTGGTGTGTACTATACTTGCTTCCACTTGCAATGCACAGGATTAAAAGCAGCACCAAAGAGAAAGTGGTTTTGTAGACAGTGTCATGAAAAGTGATAGAAGAAAAGCTGAAATTAACATTACTGTAGGGTATTAATATTAGAAATATGAAAAAATAGTCTGATTCAACTTTAATATATAATGGAAGAAAAATCGATTAATATTTACTGGAAGTCAATAAAAACTTAACAGCTAAATTTTAGGAAGCAATTAGTTATTCTTGTTATAGAATAGTGTTAATTTTAAACATTTAACAATGATTAATGTAAAGAAACCATTCCTCTCTCATTCCCAGTTAATTTCTATAACTGGAAATGAAAGAAAATTACTCTCGAAAACGTTCGGTTTTAAATTTTATTTTAAATTTCTTATAAATTGACTATCACATCTACTGCTGAAGCAGTCTTTGGTTATTAAAAACTGTTAGATGACCACCTATTCCATTGATTTGAGTTGTTTATTTCCACCAATGGACATGCCAGCATATGATCTACTGTGGATATCCCAATATACAAGGTGATTATAATTAAAGTCCCTTTGTAAAAATGCTATAAAAAAACAACCATGAGTCCGAATGACTTCAAATTTGGACTGAGCATTCTTGAAGAAGGGGCATTTGATATGGATAAGAAAAAAAATAGTTCCAAAATTTATCACTAGATGGCGCTGTAAGCGGCATATTATGCCTAGGAGGATTTGTACTATGCAAATTGAAAGATACGCATGCGCATGAGACATTGCATGTGTTATAAAAACGCAGGCCTCATGGCGTTCTCGTCATATTTGTATCTCAGCAGCTTGCCATGGGTCTGTCAATGAAGGATCGCGCTCTGCTTGTGAAGCTCTTTTACAAGAATGGCGACTCTGCCATAGCAGCTTTAAAGAAATTTCGGGTATTAAAGGGAATGAAAAAAGGATGTGGTCCGATGTCTGCAAAGGCTCTGAGGTGTATGATTAAAAAATTCGAAGCGACAGGTTCTTTTGCAGTGAAATCTGGCAGAGGGAGGAAAGCAGTTGCTTTGACGTCAGTAGAAGATGTGGCTGAAGCATTAGAGGAAGGGTCGAACAGTGGTGTGCAAACGTGCAGTGCACGGGGAATTGCCCGAACTTTAGACATGCCTGTGAGCACGGTCAATAAAATTTTACGCAATATCCTGCATTGTTATCCCTATAAAATTACCCATGTTCAGGAGTTACTTCCTGCTGACCTGCCAATTAGACACACGTTTGCTTTAGAATTTCTAGCTCGCATGGAAGTGGACAATGAATGGCCATGGAACATCTTGTGGACAGACGAAGCCCATTTTTATCTCCACGGCGTTGTCAATACACAAAATTGCAGGATATGGGCAACGGAAAATCCTTTCGCATGTGTTTCAATACCGCTTCATTCTGCAAAGGTAACTGTGTGGTGCGGGATGACAGCATCATTGATTATAGGGCCATTTTTTTTCGAGGAAGTGGGTCCTGCGGGTCCCGTTACCTGTACAGTCAATGGTCAACGGTATGCGTGTCTTTTACGCAACCACGTAATTCCAACACTTCAACAGCATGCATGCGTGGATAGAATAATTTTCATGCAAGATGGCGCTTCTCCGCACATTGCAAAGCCAGTGAAGCAACTGCTGAAGACACATTTCGGAGATGATAGAATTATCAGCCGTCATTTTCCGAGAGCCTGGCCTGCAAGATCACCGGACCTCAATCCTTGTGACTTCTGGCTCTGGGGTTACCTTAAAAATCATGTGTTCAGTGGCCCAGTTGCAAATTTAGCGGAATTGAAGGCTCGGATTACGCACCACGTTCACAACGTGACCCCGGAGACACTCCGGTCTGTTGTGGAACATGCTGTTTATCGGTTAAAACTTGTGGAGGAAAATGGTGGACAGCATATTGAACATGTCTTGCGCAAGTCCCGAGATAATTAATAGGCGTTTCCATTGTTGCTTTTTATGCGGTTTTTGGCCCAAGGACAATTAAAAACCGAATCATCATGTGCTTTTTATGCGGTTTTTGGCCCAAGGACAATTAAAAACCGATTTTTCCCATCCGATGTGGTACGACCTTGCCGTGGTGGATGGGCTTTGCACTAACAGTGCCACAACTGTTAAATGACTTGAAAGTCATGTTTTCCATCATCAAACCCGAAGCTTCTTGATATGAGTAATACTTGTTTTAAATATTTGGGTCTTACTTTATCTTGCGATCTTTCCTGGGACTCTCATTTGAATTCTCTTCTGCTCAAGGTAAACATGAAAGTTTAACATGCCAGATTTTTAGGTTAAACTTTTTACCACACAACATTTTACTGTTGCTGTATTATTCATGGATCCATTCTTCTCTTTGTTTTGGATTAATATTTTGGAGCTCTAATAACACTTATAATTTAAATAGGGATTTTTAAGCTCCAGAAGTGGTTTCTCCGTATCTTTCTTAATGTTCCTAATCGGTCATCTGTAACCCACTATTTCTCTAGTTTGCGTATTCTGGATGTGCAGCAAATTTATTTTCTTCAGCTCTGTTCCTTTGTATATAAGATTGTCAATTCTTTACTTACTGTTACTACTCCTGTAATTATATGCTGTAATAAGGATAGGCATAATTATCCGACCAGAAACGCTCCTGATATTTATTTTCCACTGTCCCGTTTAAATTATAGAAATAAGTATATATCTTTTGTCGGTGTTAAATATTGGTCGCAGGTGCCACCTGAAATTCGTCCATATCGTATTTTTCGCAAAACTTTAAAAAATAACGTGTTCTTTAAGTTAGCTTTAAGTTAGTTTCTGCATTTATATGAAGAAGTTTTATAGTAAATTTTTTAGACGAAGATAAAGACTAATGTGGATAATTGTAATGTGAATCTTATTATTAATAAAAAACTCTTTAACCACAACAACAATAAAAAATAGGATAATACAACCTGATTCTGGAAGTACTTTTCGGAAGCAATTGCTACCATCATTCTGAAGTCCAGGAGTACCTCAAAGACAACGAGAGAACTACCTGAGTCTATCGGCAATCGACAATCGAACAGCGCAGGGAAAACGAATAGTCAGAAGATAATTCGTCGACTGTGAATATATTACAGGGCTTGAGGAAACCTTTAAGAACTGCAGTATCCAGCACGTCGCTAACAGGTGAGTGGTCACAGTAGTACGTGTCATCAAGAGGACCAGCAACAAAGGTGTCAATCTCGTTTAAGGTAAATCCATATAAGATATTGCCGTTTTGATTGGGGCATTTGGAGTTCCACGCATGGTGCTTGGCATTCAAGTCGCCCGCAATAACAACTGGAAAGGGCCCAGACAGCAGCTGTGCTTAGGTATTCAAGGCATTCAAGTTCGCACGGATCACCTAATGAGTTATATAAAGAGATGAACTTGATTTCACCTGCGTCCATATCGTTTATAATCACGGAGACTGCTTCCATTCCCACAGAGTCTGGAGTGACAGACTCACGATGATCAATGCTGTCCTTAACAATGATCGCTGCTCCACCAAACACGTGGCTGGCATTATTACCCAGTGGCCGATCCTTGCGATAAACCTGATATACAGGCAAGGTGAAGACTTGAGTAGATTTCAGGTGCGTCTCGCACACGAAGGCGACATCGACATTCCCATTTTTAAGGAAACTGTAAAACTCGATGCGCTTGAAAGCGATTCCACTCGCATTCCAAATATTGCAACGGAGTTTCTCATGATAAACGGTCTTGTATGGGTGTCTGTCCATGGTCATTTGTTATATTCATGAAAGGCAAACTGCGGCACTGCTTTACCACTTTCCTTGTGGTGATTTAGCAAATTTCGTAGTAACCTGTAAATATCACGCAATTGATTGTGGTTGACCATACATGTCTCCCTAGTATCAGCAGACCTGGATGCGACCTAAGCATAGGATTTTCCCTCTACCGTTTTGGTGCTGCTGATCTTTTTGATTTGTGGATATTTAGAACACTTAGTGTAACTAGAAGTGTGCTGACCATGACATCGAATAAATTTAGGGGGGGTCTTTATCCTTAACATTGCTTCATTCTCTCGACTGGTGGTTGCCAGCGCACTTGTTACATCGAGGCGACCCGGTACAATCTTGGGAAACGTGACCGAATCGTAAACAGTTGTAACACTGCAAGAGTCTTTTATTACCTCTAAAAAATTCAACACAACACCTAGAGGACTGACACGTTTCAAGCTAAGAAAAGGGCTTGTTGTGTTCCGTATTTTGTAGTAGAACCAACACCAAAGGCATATCAAAATCACCATTTGCTTTTTAAGTCTGATTGCGTTTTCAGGAAAGTAATTTGCCTTTCTGAGGTCTTCGCAGAAGTTTTTAATATCATAAGTCGTATCAGTATTTCGGACAACTTATTTAAGCGGTTTTTTGGACTTGTGCTGATGATGCTGTGTCTTTAAACACTGCATCTTTGCTGATTTTAATGGCGTCCCTCCGACCTATGTGAGCAGTAATTTTGTCTAGAGACACGTGGTTCTTGATCTCGTTCAAAATTTCTTTGATTGGCTTCACATGGTGGGATATACATATATATTGCCCCCTTTCACGTGTGACATTAATATGGGAAGAATTGTGCTTAGCCTTGTTAGCACGAAGGGCTAGAGAGTTACTAGCGCTGACATCAATAGTGGACTGAATTGTGTGGATCCTAACATCTCCTTTGTTCCTCTTATTCTGCGCCAGTCTCCTCCATCAATGTCGGCAGAGTCATTATCAAGCCTTCTCTTTGTGCTGGTTCTAGATGAGGAGATACCATCGCTGACCGCGCCTAGGCCTGCAGGACCTTTTTAGAGGAACAGCATTATCCACTAACATGGGCGAAACTGAAGTAATGAGAGAGCCCATAAATTCTTTGATAGCATTGCTTAGATTGGCAATGTCGTTGGTAGTTTCTAAATTTGCACGCTTTACATCCTCTCCAAAACGTCAATATTTGTATTCACAGTACCAATATCCTTGGTCAGCGTTTCCAACCTTGTTTCTAAGTCCAGATATTTTTTGTTCAATTCGGAAGGTAATGCCTCAAGCTGTTCGTTTATAATGATGTCAAAAGCAAGAAATCTGGGATCCTTACATGCATCTTTGTACGCTATATCACAAGGTAACACCTTACCGTAAACATATTTAATAGTAATACTAGCGGATTTCGACGCAACGCCTGTCGACGCCATGAAGCCAGTGTCCTTAAAAGGACACACCTGCTAAGGACGACCCAGTTTGTAAAAAGAGTTAAAGTCCTTCCTTTTGGAAAATCCATCAGTGAATCCACAATAGCAACCAGGATCAGAGATGATGCAGCAAGGCACCTCCAACTCTAGGTCCACGACGTCCACAATGGCTGATGTATGAGGTGACTCTTGACGACACCGACGTTCTCTTCCTCTTAGAGACTCTGATGTACTATGAGCTACTTTGTACCTCAAGTCAGTTTGCGAGAAAATTAATTCTACGCCAGGGACCCGCTTGTGGATGATTAAGATGATAATAGATAATATGAGAAACGTCCTTAGCTTTGCGAGGAAATTAATCCCAACGCCAGGGAGCCAGAAGGATAATGAGCGTCTTGATGTACTGGTTTACGGGAGTATTAATTCCAGCGCCAGGGACCAGCACATAAAATGTAACAGAAGCTGAATATCGCCCTGAAAAGGGCGCACCGTGAAATGAGAGCAATGAGATGATACCTGAAATGAGAGTAAGCCCAGGGCTATGGTACCAGCAAGACGGTGCAGCGCCACACTTTGCAAGAACAGCAAGGGAATGTTTCCGAAAAGATGAATTGGCTGAACCGGACCAGCTTCATAGCCACCTAGGTCACCGAATCTTACACCCTTAGATTTCTTCTTTTGGGGGTATTTAAAGGAAAAGTTTTATGTCACGGAACCAAAGACACAGCGTGAACTTAAAGGACGAATTGAAGTGGCTATTAGGCAAATTCCTGCCATGACAGTGACAGCTATTCAGAAGGCAATTACCTATCGTGCACAGTCATGCGTCGCAGGTGACGGCCAATACTTTGAACATACTTTAAAATAACCGATGTTCGATTTTGGAACTCAGTATTTAAATTACAGGTAGTATTCAACGCTTATGAGTTTAGAAATAAAAAGCTCGCTCATTGATTTTTCTGTGACTTCTCAACATGATGGTGAGAGGGTAGAATACCAATCTTCATCCTCATTTATCTCCGACAATTTTCCTATGAATCAGTTAAAGTAAACATGGATTTAGATTAATTTTGGGGTGCTCTACAAATTTTCTTCTCTCTCTAATAAAAAAAAAGTTACGGTATGATCTTGGAAGATGACCTTGAAGGTGACATTTCAGGTCGGAAATGAAAACCCCACGATCCACTTGCTATAAGACATTTTTGTTCTATCTAATGCATCTCCTCTAGACTGTGATATACATCACAGTATAGTTACCACATCTTGTATTTACATAAAATGTAAACCATGAAACATACTGACTCAAATTTGCAGTGAATGTCTTTTAATAAATGCGACACTGATTGAGCCTACAGTAAATATCCAAAGTGGCCTCCATTCTCCTGCTTCAACACACATTTTTGAAAACGTGTTGCAGAATGCCCTCCAGCAGGCATGAATTTCAGGCGAATGTTTGCTTTCCGTTCGTCTAGAGTGAAGTAGATTGTTGGCATACACCGAACGTTTTAAATAGCCTCGCAGTAAATAATTCGGGGAAGTCATAGCCAACAATTCGAAGACGTCTGGTGAACGAGATAGCCAAATTTCCTTCGAAATTGCTCTATCCTCAAAAACAAATAGCACTGGTTCCAATGAGATTCTGGATGCGTGAGCTGTAGCTCCGTCTTGTTGATAATAACCTTGTCTGCATTCAGTACCGTCTAATTGCTCTACAAATTGTTCGAATTTGTTGTAATAACGTTCGGAATTAACAGTGGTACAACGCGTTTCCAAGAATATGTGCCGTCGCATTCGTTTTTGCAAGCAGAAAAATGGGGGCTAAATTTCAAGTAGCTCTAATGGTCATTTAACATCCTCACTTAAAAATTAATAAAAATCAGCTGTCAAATTAGCAACCATGAGGCACGAATTCCACTTATGTAAAGTGAAAATTAAAATTGTTAATATTGTATATGTGTATTAAAAAATAAATAAAAATGAGAGGTAATTTTATAACAATTATGTTGGCACAATAATCTGTTTGTATAAAATTACGAAGTAAAATAAAATAAAAATTAAATCTTAATACAATTTTTAAAATTATGTATATTGTTTTAATGAATCTTCAGTTAACTATTGAGAAGCCATCTTTATATAAAATATTTTCTTAATTATTCCCTTATTCTGTTCATCTTTCGACGAACGTTGTTGATTTTGTAATGCTCCATCTCATTTAATTACTTTCTCCAAATTAACAATTTACAAGTGGCCTCATTCTTTTCACTGGCTACTAAGCATTATGACAAGTGATGAAGGCGTGCAAAGTTTTTAATCGAATATTTGCAAAAAACAGTAGTGGGTTTTCATCTCGTTCACTCCAGACGGGTTTAGTCTCGAAAAAAAATGTTTTTTCTGGCACCCTAGTATCTCAAAGATATAAAGAAACTTCTTTTTAGAACGTAACTTCAGAAAGTAGATTTAAAAAGAATAAGAAAATGAACTCCGTTAAGGTGTTAACAATTTTCATTGCCATCTTTCTTAACTTTATAGAGCTTGCAGCAAACGAGTAAGTAAAACATTATTTTTTATTTTAAAAAAGTTTATTGAAAATTATATTCACAGTCCTCTTAATCAAAGAAATTTTAATTTTTTGCTTCTCTACATGATGACAAATTCCCCTATACTTTGTCAATAGAATATGTCTATGCATTGTTGCTATATAGGCTACATTATTATTTTATTCTAAAAAAAGAAAAAATATTAAAAATTATAAACTAAATTTATATACAGTGCGTCGCAAAAGTTTAGGCAAAACCGTTTTTTTCATGATAAACACGTTTATCATCATAGTAGGCCTGTACGTAGCCAACGAAAAATACAGGCCACGACGCGGAAAAGTCACTTGATCATCCTAGGCTGAATAACAATGTAATTATCATTGTTTTCATCTTGGATTTTAAGAATGAGTATTTTCTCGTTTGTTGAAAACAATGAAGGATAGATTGTTGATCAGCCTACCATGGTCAGGTGACTTTTCCGCGCGGGGCCTGTCTTTTTCGTAGGCTACGAGTCCTATACGTGAATTTTTTTATAATGCCGTAGAATGAAATAAACTATTTCCATACGCGTATTTTTTCTTACACAGCTTGCGTATTTCTCACAACAATGACAAATAATAAACATATATTTCTTGACTCCTCATTCAGAATGTACAGCCATTGCAAATTAGTATAATACATGTAAAAAATTTTCAAATTAGATGTGAAAATATATAAAAGTAACAGTATTTCTTGTTAAACTGCTTCATGCCAGCTAACAAGCAATTCACTACTGACGAAGAGGCGAAGATTTGGATGCTAAAAGCAAAGGAACAGTCTGCTAAAAGATATTGCTTCAATTACACTACATGATCAAAGGAGTTGGGACACCTGTTGCTCTACCGTAAAGCCGCAAAAAGCTTTAATCAGTAGTGTGTAGGACCACCCCGAACTGCTATCACTGCCTCCACCCTACATGGCATACAGTCCACAAGTTTACGGTATGTGTCCACAGGTATTGACCTCCATTCCTCGAGGAGTGTCGTGGTCAGTTCCTGGACAGATGTCGGGCGAACCATCCTGGATTTCACACGTCGTTCCAATGCGTTCCATAGATGTTCGATGGGGTTGAGATCAGGACTCTGGGCGGGCCAATCCAGTTCTTCAACCCCCTTCTCGTCAAAGCAGTCGGATATGGATCTTGCTTTGTGGGAAGGCGCATTGTCGTGCTGGAAGAGGAATGGCCCGTCACCGAAGTGTTACCACAGCGCTGGAAGTGCCCCGTTATCCAGAATGGTCCTGTAGCCATCAGCATTGAGGTTTCCGTCCTCCTTGATGAGCGGGCACAGTCCAGTCCAGGAGAAACATCCCAAGTGTTCACAGGGGTGTCCCAACTCCTTTGATAATGTAGTGTATACAAACAAGGTTCTGTATTTGGAATTTACAAAGTCAATAATTTTACGTTATATTCATTCATGATGTATAATCCCAGTTTGTTTTACATATTACATGCCATGTCTTATCATTGAAAATTTTTGAGGGTACCATTAGAGCACGTGTCATTGTTTCGATTACAACCATTTTCAAAATGGTACATTCCCGGAAACATATTTATCAATTGGCCAAATAGTAATTTATATCCGCTTCTATCTCGTCAGCACGATTTGTTTTATATATTACTTAAAATATCTCTCCATTGAAAATTGCTAGTTGGGCTCGTTTAAGTACCATTTCTGCACGTGTTATTGACCTAGATAATATTTGTGATTGGTTCGTAATATTAATTGACTGACGATAATATTAATGAATAACAACTTCTATTTCGTCATTGCAATGTGTTTAATATATTACTTAATATATCTTTCCTTTGATACAGGGTGATTTAAATCGTGTGTAAAACATTTTAAGGGGTTATTATAGATGTCAAGTTAAACACAAAAAGTCCTATGAACATGGGTCCGAATACGAACCATAACTGAGATATGAACAGAAATACAAATGCCGCCACCAAGATCAACAAGTTAAGAACTCAGGTTATGTATAGCCTAGATTAGTGAAATTTGGAGGAATAACAGCGTACATAAGACTGCGTATACCAAGTTACGCAGTCAAAATTGTAACAAGTGATGGTTAGTATTCACAAATGAACACGTGCTATGATGTTGAATGAGTAATTCAAAAACTTCTCGTTGGAATTTGATCAAATTTTACCGGTTTACACAGTTTTATGTGCTCTGTTATTACTTCAAATTTTATTAATCTAGGCTTTACAGAACCTGAGTTATTAACTTGTTGATCTTGGTGGCGGCATTTTTATTTCTGTTCATATTTCGGTTCTCGTTCAAATTCGGACCCCTATTCATAGAACTTTGTGTGTTTACCTTGACCTCTATAATATCTCCTTGAATTGATTTACACACGATTTGAATCTACCTGTATATAACTTAAAATATCTTCCCGTTGAAAATTGCTAATTGGGAAAATAGAGGTACCATTTGTGGACGTACCAATGAACCTATTTAGATAATGGTTTGAGAATGGTTCGTGCCATGAACCATATTCTTCGACTGACGAAAATTGATTTTGAAAATCTTTCATAGCCTCGGAGGAGTTAAAGTTACGGACAGACAGACAGGCAGATAGAGAGACGGACGGACAGACAGACAGTCACGTCTCCCCACACTGATAGCATAAAGCACCTTTCTTTACTTAATAATGCTCTGTGCATTAATTAATAAACCATTAAGGAATGACATAACCAACTACCGGAAGTCTAAACTATAATTCATTCGTGGAACCATATTTTAAACCGCCCTATATTATTATTGTAAGTTTCTAATGGACCATAATGATCCATTAAAATTCGTAGCTTTAAACCAATTACGACTATCAATAATTTTACGTTATATTCATTCATCACACATCATTCCAAGTTGTTTGATATATTACATACCATATTTTAGCAATGAACGTTCCACTGAACCATGGTGGATCCACTAAATCAAGTTCCTTAAAACCAATTTCGACTATCATTAATTTTACCTTATACTATGATGAGGCTTATTGGAAGCTTAAAGTGGAATATTTGTCTCTTGGAATGAGTCGTCACACACTTTAATAGTAAACAATAAAATATTTTATTAATGACAGTAAAATAAACTATAACGCAAAACTTATTCTATGGTTAAACATGCTAGAAGTTAAAATTATACGCTAACAAAAGAAAATATGAATTCATGTACTCACAGTGTCTCGCCCTAGCATTAGTACAGAAATGAATAAATTACGCAATGGAGTGGAAATACAGCAGCAGCGACTCGCTATGCACAGTTAACAGCCTAGACGCATGGTTCTGCAGATAAAATAATCGAATATGGACAAGACAGCAGAGATTGTACCGTCCGAACGAAATAGTGAACAAACGAGCGACGGGTCGAAATCAACATTGACACCCATGTAACGTGGTGACCGCGTCGACAAACTCGTAATTGCAATTGTTTAGGTACTATCTCAAGGTTGTAGCAATAAGAAAGAAACACTAGCAAAGAAAGAGGCCATCGTGGGCTGCACAAGGAGAGAAATGGAGCAGAGTGGTCGCAAGACCCATGGAGAGAGAAGATAGCGAGAGAATGTACTACGCAATTAAAAAAAAATAGAACACTGATTGCGCAACAATCAGACGGTATAACATCACGCAACCGAGTTAGTTGCGAAGGAAATCGCCGCGCGAGACCAAGAACACGCATCACGCGCGTTCGAAATAAGAATTTTGCGACAACTATGGTTCACGCGCTACAGCAATGAATTGCGTAATCCAAATTACAGACTATGAATAAAAAAAACATTCTAAATAATAAAAAAATATTATAATACACTTCGAGATTTAATGCATAAATATGCGATTTCACGAACAAATCCCCCTGTAAATAACTTGGGTGCAGAGTAAAAAAAAATCTTAAAACATTTAGTCTAGAGAGCTCTCTGCATGTACTGGTCTCACTGTTTGATAAAAAAAGTTACACTGAGTTCAGTAACAAATTAGAATAATATGTAGATTACTACAAACTCAGTAAGTAAGTTTGAAATGTGCCTTGCCAAAATTTTTCAGTCATTATGTAAGCATTACAAAAAATGGATTGTACTATAAAAGATACATCTTGGCGTTAAGAACCCCTTTCATTCCGCGTAATGTAATGCGCACAATAAGAGCTAACAAGGTCGGTTATAAAAAAATTTATACTTATATATACTTACAAAATAACGAACTAATTGATTTTACTGTCCCGCTGTGACAAAGATAAGTGATCCCAAATCTTATGTTATGAGGGGGCAGGTAAAGGTTTGGTGAATACGTCTGCCAGCATGTCTAAGGACGGGCAGAATCATGCAATCTTAGAATGTGCCTCGTCCTACTCTTGGTTCCCAACGTACTTAGACATGCGATTTCGGATGTTGAATCCGTATAAATAATCGTCGGAAAAGTGATGTAATACACCTCTCCGATTTGAGTAATCAGGTCCCATAATCATCACCCACTCGGAAACAGCAATTTACTTCAGCCTCACAACTGCTGAGGGCTACTAGACGCTGTTTCTTTGAACACCAACTGAGCGTATTTTGACCCATCTTAATAAGAACACCAGAATATCTTTTACTTTGTGGGGTAAAGCTCCAACTAACATCAGCGTATGTACACAGAGGACCAGTCGATTGAACGAAGGTCAGCGACGTTTCACATGTGTGTGCTAGGTAAGCAGCCACACCTTTCAGTGCTGTCATATACAGATTGGTAGGATATCTGGCATATGACGACAATCTTGTAATTGCATATGCTATATCTGGGCGAGTACATGTCATCACGTACATTAATGATCCCAAAAGAGATTGGTAAACAGTTGGGTTGGCTGGTTGCGATCCTTCTGCTTCATCCAAATTTACGTGTGGGTTGAGAGGAGTGCTCCTGGGCTTGGCATTCTGCAGGTGGTACTCTTGGACGACTCGCTGGATATTGTGGGACTTGTATGGAGTTACCATCACGGCTCACTTGCATGCCCAGAAGGTAAAGAACATCTCCGAGGTCCACCAACTCGATATCACGTCGAAAAAATATTCACTAGTGAAGTTAGGCGTTGAACATCATTAGTGGCAGCGACGATGTCATCCACATACACGGCGAGGAGGACTGAACATCTGTCGTCGTTGTAGATGAATAGGCTATCATCTGCTCATGAAGGCGTGAAGTCCAGGAGAAGAAGGAGTTGACACAATTTCATTACCAACATCTGCCACTTTGCTTCAGTCCATACAGGGACTTGCAAGTTTGCACACTTCGACGGCACGGACTGGCAATTCTTTGGATGGCTGGATTTACGTTAGGAGGGTACACACCTCGCTGATTTTAGCCTTCTCTTTAAATCTTCGGGATCGTCGCAACTCAGGAGGAGGGGGCTACTCAACTGATGAGAGTAAGCCACAAGGTTGATCTCTCTGTTGAGGTTGCTCCAAGGATGGCACAGGTGAAGCTGGAGGCGAAGAAGTTGACGTGTCATTCTTTTGGGACGATAACTTTTGAAAAGTCTCCTCCAGGGCCGAAATGGAAACGGGTGAGAACTGCCTGTTAACTAGTTCTGTATCATCATTTTCGGGGACCTCCAACGGGGGAGAATCGTAAGGAAATTGTGGCATTGAGGGAATCGTGAACAGCGATTCGTGAGACGCAGTCATTTTAGGGAATGTATGGGGAAAGAAACGCATAGATCGAGCATGAAGTAGCTTGGATTCCTCAACTGAATAGACGAGGCACCCTGGAGACGATGCTGAGTATCCCATAAATATCCCGCGCTTCTCATGCGCTTGGAGCTTGGAGCTTGGATCATTGCGATTTGGGACTAAAATAATACACGAGACACCCAAATGGTGCTCCATGTTTGAAGGTGGGTCTTTTTCCAGACAATAACTCTTTTTCCGACGACAGCATTTTTCCTGTTCTTGGTAAAGAGTTGTATGCTTCCATTGCCGCTGTAAGATCCCAGTACTGGTGAGAAACGTTAGAAGAGGCAAGCAGGACTCTTATTCCATCACAGATGGAGCGGACTGCCTTTTCTGCAACACCGTTTAACTGGGGATTCTCAGCTACGGTAAACTGTTGCACTATCCTTTCTGTAGCACAAAATTCAGCTATCTCGTTGCTGGTGAATTCCGTGCCGTTGTCAGATCTTATGTGGACCAGTCGGTTTCCCGTCAATCGTTCTAATCGTTTGATTAAGTTTATGAAAGCTTGCGGAACCTCTGCCTTAGTAGATACAGAATACCCAAATGTCTTGCGGATATAATCGTCCACGGCGATCAACAGGTATTTGTGGCCATAAGCAGAGGTAATTGGCATGGGACCGATCGTATCCACGTGGAGGAGATACAAAGGGCGGGTAGACTGTTGGCGTCGAACAGTTCTATGAGGTGCGTTATCTCAGAAGGCGTGATTTCAGAAGGCATTGTAATTTTCTCTAGACCACTGATACTGCCATATTTCAGTGCTTTGACGATTTCCTTACTCGACGGATGTCCTAGGGCATTATGAACATCCAGATAAGAAACTGCGGCGGAATGAACGGGATACGCCGTTTGGCAAACGGGTGAAGATTGATATAAAACTGGCAGGAATGGGAGATCTACGACCTTCTCCTGTGCAGCCACTGAAACGCCTTGTTCGGAAGTTATTGTGTAAACATGAGGACCAAAAGACACAATATATCCCTGTTTGGCTAACTGACTCATTGATACAAGGTTAAATCGCGCATGGGGAGCATAAAGCGCTTAATGTATAGTTAAAACTGGCCCAGTGGTTAACGGGACACTCGCGATTCCTATACCAGTCGCGGTAATGGTTTTCTTGGGGTTTGCTGTGTGAATATCTCTATGACAGCTCCGCATGGACATAAGGAACCTCTTGTCCTTAATAACATGGAAGGAACTGCCTGTATCCACTATCCATCCTTGTTTTGGGAGCCCAACATAGTTTGTTGCAGGTTTCTGCCCCTTGGCTTTACCATCGCGTTTGCGAGATTTACGCATTGGACATGGGGCGCGTACGT
Organism: Rhysida immarginata; assembly: GCA_023313115.1. Taxonomy (NCBI): domain Eukaryota; kingdom Metazoa; phylum Arthropoda; class Chilopoda; order Scolopendromorpha; family Scolopendridae; genus Rhysida; species Rhysida immarginata. The sequence goes on along the minus strand of JAHWFO010052656.1, from coordinate 241,047 downwards.
TAGGAGGAGGCGGTTGCTGGGGAACGCGAACATTGGAAGTGCCGTATGCTGGTGAAAACCGCTTAGAAGGGCAAACACACTTCAAATGCCCTCTGCCACCACAATTGTAAAAGGTTACGCCAGAGCACTGTAAGGTACCAGAGGGAGAAGGTGGCACCCGAGCAGGTGTTGCAGTGACGCATAAGGCAACGCCAGATGAGCGTTCACGTGAATTAACTTTGAACACTACGCTCAACTGGCTATGAAAAGCTTCGATGGTCATGTTAGGGTCGTCTGCACTGAGAGTCCTAAAAGCGTATAAGTTGGGTGCAAACCAGCAACCATATGATCAATTAACGTCTTCTCATCTATAGGTATTGATATGGCACTCGCCTCCGCGCGGATTTGCAATGCACGTGCTACGTATACATTGTGGTCTTCTGTGTCATGGAAGCAAAGGGCTGAAAAGCGTCTCATAGCCTCCGCCTGAGTCACAGTATCGGGTCGGGCATAAAACCGACGGATGGCTTCCCATATCGAAAATGGATTGTCTTCCGGCAATATGACTACAATGTCATTATCTGCTATGCTTAACAAGTAACGTCTTACACATGCCCATTCCATTCGAAAAGCGGATCTCTCTGGATCCAAAGCTGGTAAGGCAGTTTTAGCATGTACATATTTGTCTAATCCCTTTAATTCCAGAAACGCTAAAATACGATACTTTCATTGGTGAAAGTTAGCGCTGGTGGGCTTAGGGATTGATCAACTGTTATCAAAAAAACACTCAGCCATTGTTGGACACAAAATAAATTCTAATTCCACCAATCACGCTCTGCTACCAGTGATGATGCGTATAGGAAACTTAAAGTGGAATATTTGTGGCTAGGAATGAGTCGACACACACTTTAATAGTAAACAATAAAATATTCTATTAATGACAGTAAAAGAAACTATAACGCAAAACGAATTCTATGGTTAAACATGGTAGAAGTTAAAATTACATTATGGAGATTTAATGCATAAATTTGCGATTTCCCGAACATATTCATTCATGGCACCTCAGTCCAAGTCGTTTGATATATTACATGCCATATTTTAGCTTTGAATGTTCCAATGAACCATAACGATTCCACTAAACCAGGTTCCTTGGAACAAATTTCGGCAATCATTAATTTCACTTTATATTCAATCATGGCACATCACTCCAATCGTTTGATATATTACATGCTATATCTTATAATTGAAAATATTTGAGGCTGCCATAAAGGAACCATTAGAGCACGTGACATTGTTGCGATTTGAAACATTTTTAAAAAGGTTCATTTTTGGAACAATATTTATTAATTGGCGAAAATGGTAATTTCTATCCGCCTAAATCTCGTTATTACGATTTGTTTGATATATTACTTAATATATCTTCCCATTATAAATTTCTAGATGGGCTCGTGAACGTACCAATTGTGCACGTGTTGTTGAACCGATTTAGATAATATTTGCGAAAGCTTCGTGCCATGGACCATATTCTACGATTGACAAAAACTGATTTCGAAAAATTTCATAGCCTTGGAGAAGTTAGAGTTACGGACAGACGGACACATTTCTCCACACTGATAGCATAAAGCATCTTTCGATACTTATTCAGCATATGCTCTAATGGTACGCTTATGATACCGTCAAAAAGTTTCAATGATAAGTTATGGCATGTAATATATCAAACAAATTGGAATCATGTCTCACGACTGAATATAACGTATAATTATTGATAGTCGAAATTTTTTCAAAAGCACCTGGTTTAGTGGAACCATTGTGGCTCATTGGAAATTTTAATGGTAAAATATAGCATGTAATATATCAAAAGACTTGGAATTATATGTCAGGAATGAATATAAGATGTAAAATTAATAATAGTCGAAATTGGTTTCAAGGAACCTGATTTAGTGGAACCATTATGGTTTATTGGAACTTTCAATGCTAAAATATGACATCTTTTACGTAATCTTTTTGCTAGGCACCCTATCATTCCTTAACGTTTTTATAATTTCACTTTCATATGTTTCATCCTATTACATTTTTCTCGCCGCCCCCTTATTATTTCCTATTTGTCCTCCGTCTTGTCCTATCCCAACAGTTCGTCTAATTTATCTCATTTGTTCTCTTGTTTGTCAGCCAATAACGCCTTACTATTCCCCATGCTAACTATATATAAACCCGTCTGTTATTACTACTTTCATAACTTCAGGATAATTCTCTAATATTCTATTTGCTTTTAGAGAATTATCCTTTTTTGCTTTGATAAAGGATAGGCTCTATCCGAAACGTCAGCTCTTTATTTGATTTTTTAGTTTTATTTTGATTTTACTTATAGATTTATTATTTTGTTATTTGTTAATTATTATTTTATTTTTCAGTTGTATTTATTAACTATTCTTAAAATATGACATGCAATACATAATACAACTTGGAATGATGTGTCATAAATGAATATAAGGTAAAGTTAATGATAATCCAAATTGGTTCAATAGTACGCGGTTTGATGATATCATTATGATTTATTAGAAACTTACAATTTTAACATAGGGTGGTTGAAAAATATATTGCGCGAATGGTTTAGTTAGGCTTTTCGGTACTTGGTTATGTCATTCCTAAATGGTTTATTTGAGTGGTGATTAGAATGTTTTATTTCGGTTCTCATACTGTAATTGTGTTACGTGTTAGGTCATCTCAGAGGTAAGACAATGTGAGAATTTGTAAGTTTGTAAACTTCAGGGTTAGGCAGGATGTAATTTAATAGTCTATTCTGTTTGTGCTGCAGTAATATTTTATATGCTCTGTTTTGTAAGGTGCCTGTGTTTGTGAAGTTTTGGCCAAACGCCTTTTACCTGTTAGTCCAGAATTGATCAAAGTGTAATTTTTTATATTTTATTTATTAAATCCTAGTTTCGAGGTATCTTTCCATTTCGCTGAAGATACATGTCTTTGGAATTTGTTTTCCTTTATTTAATTTCTCAATAAAATAAATATTAACCAGCGGGGTGCATTAATCACTTAAGTTTTCTTAGTTAACAAATTTTTATTACCATTATCGATCGCAGACTTAAATTTCAAAAGGGAGAACAAATTTTCATTACTCCCACACCAAGTAAGGGTACAACTGGTCCGCAATGATGTTCAGAGAGTCTGAGCTTTCATGTTCCGTTTTACGGGTCCCAGAGCCGCCCATGAGAACGTCTCCCAAAGCATAATTTCGGCACCACCAGCCTGTGTATGGGCTGCTGTACAGGAGGGAGCAACTGTTCGCCTGGAAGTCGGCGTACCCTGACACGACCATCGACGTGATGAATAAGAAATCGTTCATCATCCGACCAGACAACTCTCTTTCACTTATCCATGGTCCAGTCTCGATGTTCCCAGGCCCACTGTAGGCGTAGTTGACAACGACGCTTGGTCGAGAGAGGCACACAAGTGCGACGTCTGCTGCGCAATCTCATATCCAACAGTGTCCGCTGAACTGTGTGTTCCGAAACACTTGCACTTGGACCTGCATTGTATTGGACTGTCAGCTGAGCCAGTTTCTTGCGCCGACCTTGCTTTACCAAGCGGGACAGTTTTCGGCATCCTTTTTCTTTGATGATGTGTGGGCGTCCAACACCTTGGCGTCTACTGCTGATTTCACCGTCATTTATCCACTCTTCATAAATACTAACAACGGCAGATCGTGAACAACCTGCAGTTTCGGAGATACTCGTTCCGAGTCTTCGGGCCATTACAATCTGCCCTCCATCAAATTCGCTTAGATCGACAGCCTTTCACATCACTCGCAAAATTAATTAAAAAACTAATTCCTTACCTTCTCCAACAGCAGTTACAGTGAGGAAAAAAATTATTGGCACGATTTAAAACTGCAACTTAAAACCATTTATTACACAAAGTACAAGCGACAGCCAGCCTGCATAAATTAACATCACGTACCTTAGGATGTGCATTCTAATAATAACTGATAACTTTTATTTAATATAAATTACAATTAGAGAAAAAAAATTAAAAGTAGAACACTACCCGATTTTGCGCAAAAAAATTGTTGGCACACTCAACACTTTGAGGTGAGCGTTTTAACAAAACGAAACAAAATGATTTTCAATGCACCATCTTAGTATTTTGTATGTCCTCCTTTTTGTTTAATAACTTCTTTACAACGATTTTGCATGCTTGCAACTAGTTTTTCGCACACCTTAGGCTCAATAGCACCCCACGCATATTCCAGCATCCGTTTCAATTCATCCTTTTTTTGGACGCCTACTCGCAAGACTTCTCTCCATCTCTTCCCGTAGTGCTCTAAGGGATTCAAGTCTGGAGATTCTGCACACAAATCCAACACGATGATATCTTCGAACTTGAAATAGCCTTTGACAACTTTAGCCGTGTGTTTTGGGTCATTATCTTGTTGAACACAAAATTATCGCAAGATCCAACTTTTCGGCAGAAGAGTGTAGATTTCCACGCAAAATGTCCAGGTATTGTTCTTTTGTCATGATGTTCTCGATAAATACAAGATTTCCAACACCTTTACTTGTCATACACTTCCACACTATCACAGACCCTCCTCCATGTTTGATGGTTTATCTGATGCAACTGGGATTGAGCGCTTCATTTTTTTCCTCTATACTTTTTTGGCCCCATCATGGCCGAATAAGTTAAATTGCTCTCGTTAGACTATATTATGTGATCCCAAAAAGTTTCGATTCATGTACCGTTTGTTTATCCATGGCTTCTTGCGCGCAACTCTGCCTTTGTAGCTAGCACTTCGTGCAATCGATTTCGTACAGTTTGGGGTGTAACTGTGATGTCCTCTTCATTTTAAACTTTTCTCGCTACTTTTGTTGCGCTGATAAACGCATCTTGTTTCACATTCTTGACGATGACTTTATCTTGAAAAATGGTCGTCTTCCTTTTCCGACCTCTTCCTGTCAAATTTTTCACTTGTCCTGTATTTTCGTATTTATCAACAATGTTCCGTACAGTGGTTTTTGAAATTCCCACTGCTTCTCCAATTTTTCCCAATGATAAGCCATTCCCGTGATGTTTTATGACACATTCTCGGATATCGGAAGACCACTCGCGTCTTTTCAGAGACATGGCAAATAAACTATAGCTTTTCTTAAAATTTATTTCCTCTTTATTTACTAAATTTAATGCAAAAAGGCAGGCGATCTCATTATATTTAGGTGTTGTTAAGGTAGAAGTGTTATGTGTGCCAACAACTTTTTTGCGCAAAATCGGGTAGTGTTCTCCTTTTAATTTTTTCTCTAATTGTAATTTATATTAAGTTATTATTAGAATGCACATCTTAAGGTACGTGATGTTAATTTATGCAGGCTGGCTGTCGCTTGTACTTTGTGTAATAAATGGTTTAAGTTGTAGTTTTACATCGTGCCTATAATTTTTTTGCTCACTGTAAATACCATTCCCAGTTAATTACGTGCCCTCCAGGTGATCCAGAGGAGTTCATTCACCAAGGTGATCATGGTGATAATGTTTTGGCACTTCAGTGTATAAAAAGATAGATTCACTTTGTTTTGTTTTCACATTCATTTTATTGATTGCTTAATTTTATTCTTTAGAGAACTTAGTTCTGAAAGCGTTTTGGAAAAGTTTGATACATTTCTATCGTCAAAAAAAGATTATGATAAAAGAGAACCACCAGTTACAGGTAAGGTTAAAGTACATAAATATTTTTAACATTTAAATGCTATACTTCTTTTAGAATTTTAATATTACTTTAATAATAGGTTAATATGTGGCTCTGATAGTACAGTCATCAAAGGGAAACAATCCACACTTGAATTTTACTCTAAGTTTTACCGTTTCAATATTAATTTATTTTTATAATTTAATATTAAATTTAGAGTTAACATTATTAAGATTATTAAATTTAAATAATTATAATTATAAAAGCTATTAAAACAACATATTACCGTGAAATGTAATATTTAGTATTAAACTCGTGCGGATTATTTCCTTTGGTTGACTGTACTTCAGAAATAATGCGGATAAATGAGGCTGCCGCTTCTTGAGCATTTAAGATGCCAAGTCAGTTATCAGTTATCATTTCCTCCTTATCTTCAAACTAGCTTTACCTCAGGAAGAAGCTCAATGTATTTTATGGCTTGCAAAATCGGAATCTACGATTCGTGTGCAGCGAATGTTTTAGACACGTTATGAGGAGAACCATATGATGTGAACTTACTTAAGCTATGGTTGACAAACTTTTCAGCTACGGGATCAGGAATATTGTGAAATGGAGGGTTCTCTGTACTGCCCTTATTGATGAAGTTGATGGAGGCCTTGCAATACACATCAGGAAAGATAACAGATAGAATTCCGACCGGTTTCGCTTTTTATTCCTGGATACAAATGAAGAGGCACGCAAGATGCCTTTTTTATACAGATTGAGTTGGTATAAACAGTTATTGATTGGTAAATACAAAATCATTGATTGGATGGATACAAATTCTTTGATTGGATGGACACAAAAAGGACAAATTTGATTAAATGGTTGTGATTAGTTGGAACATGATGAGCGAATAAGAAAATAATAATAGCAAGTACAAACAACTGCCAGTAAAATACATAATAAAATTACGGAGAATTAAATAATACAGAGAACAAAGGAATTAATAAATAGAAAAAAACATTTACAAAAGTGTAACAATAAAAGAATAGTTAAATCAGGTCGGCAATGGGCAACAGCATGGAATGGACGTCGAATATTGTTTGAAAATTGATGAGTTTATCTGGTAAATCACGCTTGACTTTGTAGATGGGTTCTAAAACGCAGTCATGAAGGGTTCATTAGAAGGGTTCATAACGTGTTCCGGTTGGAGGGGTTATGTCCATTGTCCAGTAGGTGGATGGCATATTGTGACTTCTTATCTTTCTTTAGGTAAGAAGCGATGTGCTCTTTGTATCTGATAGCGAAATTACGAGAGCTTAAACAATGTATTAACTATCGCACTGGCTACAGTCAATTAGATAGACACCAGATTAGGAGTATATGATATGGGTACGAGGTAAAGATGGGTTCAGAGAACGTCTGTAAAGTAGGAGTGTGCGGAAAGAAACACGTAGGTTGAAGGAAGCGAGGAACTAGGAAAGACGATAACAGCGAGGGGGCGGTGACGGCGTAAGAGACGTTTTTGGGAGGGTATAAGGTTGGAAATAGTGGAGTGGGAGTAGTCATTGGTGGAGGCGAGGAAATGAATGTAGCGAAACTCTTTGGATCTGTTGGCAGGGCTTAGATCAACAAGAAAACGGAAGGAGGCAAGCTCGTGGGATGAAGAGGTGGTAGGAATCAGATTGGAAGAGGTGGTAGGTTTACGGTAGATATTGAAGGAAAGGCGGTCGGTGTGTGAGTTACGGGAAACAATCACGTCGAGATAAAAGATCGAGTTATTTTGATTCGGACTCAAATGTGAACTGTGAATGGGGGTGATGGCGAAGACGAGTGTGAACTCAAATGTGAACTGAGTTGAACAGTATGGCGATGGCGATGGGGGTGGTTGTAGATGAGTCGAAAATTATTACGATATCATCGACGTATCGGATAGCAGGGGAGTAACTTTGGTGTTTTTCAGGTGTTGGAGGAAGACTTCGGAAAGGATGCTGCTTAGTGGGAAACCCATGCCGAGGCTCTTAGTTTGGGAATAGGTGGTGTCATTGAAAGAGAAGTAGTTCTGGGAGGAAATGACGGACAAGATGGAAAGGAGGTCGATGGATTGATGCTTCGGAAGGGATGAGGAAAATGAAAGGTGTTCGAGGATGTTCAAGGTGTCAGGAACATGGACGTTAATGTAGAGGTTGACGACATGGAGGGATATGAGGCATAGATTTGGGTTCGTGTATAAGTCGGCAAGATATTTGGTTAGGTCTAAGGAATTGATATTATTTATATTAGAGAGGAGCTTAAGGATAAATCGAAATTTGGAAATGGGTTTGGCAACGCCTTGGGCAGGGGCAGGAGTGTAGTTGACTACAGGACGAATGGGCATATTTGGTTTATGGGCTTTGATGAAGGCATTGAGGGTGGGGGAACGTTGGTTGGGAGGGATCAGGCGACGGAGGAGTCATTCCATGTCAAGTCATCCAGGTCATGACACCCACTATCTAGTTGAAAACTGAGATTTTGTGTACTGCTATTTTACTTAATTTCATGAACTTGTGCCAATTATCATTGCTTTATATACATTCTCTTGGTATTAATTGCAGAAAGTTTGATGCACTTGTTACTTCAAAGAAAATTGTGAAAATTTAAAAATTGACTGCAGTTTTTAAATGGAAAAAAAATAGGCTGACAATTTTTTCCCTAAATATTCTTTCTGACATATAGTTTACGAAAACATGAAAGAATTAGCCACATAAAATTTTAGAGATTAATTTTATGTTATTTTTGTTAAAATAAAAAAAATTTGGACACTTGCCCCCTCTGAAATCATTGAAAAAATTAGGGCAGTGATTTACAAGTAGTGAAGGTTCACACAAAAAATCAGTTATGAAAAGTGAATGTTACTCACAAAAAATTCGTCCCACATTCAATATCCTTAACTTTCAGTTTCATTAACATTCCCACAATATCCTTAATAGAAATACTATTGACTACCCAAAAAATAATAACAACATAAGTGAGAATAAATAATAGAAAATCCAATAAAAATTGCAATAAAAACAAAATTACAAACTATAAAATGTATTCATATATTACATAAGATGTGAACACTGATTTCGTTACAATGGTAACTTCTGTATCACAACTGAATTAATTCAATGCAATGATACCTACAGAGTTGTTTCTAGTATTTGAGCACTTTCTCAAAAATCAATACTATGTCAACATTACACAAAATGCTGATGCCGCAATCTGCATTCAAGTTCATGTGGAACTATAAATGTGACAGATGCTTTAATGATTCACATTTAATATCTATTTGTACGAGGACCACTTTTCTTCTACTAATCATTAAGACTCATTGCTTAGAGAATACGTACGGCCTGTTGCTGTGATGATATCAACTTCACATAGAATATGAGAGAATGGGACGTCATAAACATCATTATAAGGTCAATGACAGGGATGCTTCTATTGAGGATGCATGAACCTCACTGTAACATCTTCTTCACCATTCACTTTCTCAACAAACCCCAAGTACCAAGAAGATTCATATGCACATGCAACATAGTAGTTGGACCGCACAAAGCATTCTGGCATTAGTGGCGAAAGTGCAGAGAAATCATGCTTGAATACTAAAATCAATGTCGCAGCTTAGCCTTTTTGTTTTAATCATGATTGGTCATAGTGGTATAATGTGATGCATAGATCATGTTCCAGGAACCGCTTTTGTACTTCCAAAGGGTGGAAAAAGAAAATTTCTAAGTTGACCATTTCATTTTTTGAAACTAAGAAAACTGAAATACCCTGTAGGTTTTCCTGGCAGAATTCAAATACCTGCGACGCTATAAGTATTTGATCTTTATATGGTCTTTGAAAACTTGTTTTTGTGACAAGTATTTTAACAGTGCCACCAATACTACCGTAGGCGGATTTGCCATGGCTAGTTGCCAAAAAAGACCAGCTGCACTTTACATTAAAATCGTGTTCATTGTAGCATATATATCTAAGATTTTACAATTTTTGTACTGTGGAGCACATCACTCAGTGAAATATTCAGCATAAAATTGGTAGAGACCTTATAACACAATAAAGGGAGAACAGAGTTTCCGACTAGTTTCACCATTTATTCCCAGCTTTATCAGCGATAACACACCAGAGGCTATATGCCCTTATATACAAAAATATGGTACAAAGTGAACCACGTGATTGGATAAAGAAATGACAAATATACAAAGTTTGTGGTTGAAAACAAAGAATACAAAGAAATAACGAATAGAATAAAAATTAACAGAAAACATGCGAAAGGCTTTAGAAAGAACCAATAGCGACTGGTTTCTGCGACAAGAACTACATAGGCTTAACGACCTGCAATTTCACCATATGCTTCAATGAACACATAAACTCACACAAAAAGAAAGACGGCAAGTCCCACTACGCTAGCCACCTAGTCTGTACCGGACATGCCCCGAAGACTCAAGATGATGTAATGTCCATTCTCCACATTTGCAACAACCCTTTCATGACAGCGACCCTCGAGTCCATTGAAATTTTTTAAGCTAAAAGATCCTCCCCGGATCGTCTCCTCTAATGTTTTCTCTGTCCTTAATTCTGTATCCGACCTGATGTAATAGTTTTAATTTTGTTTACTTTCATTATGTATTGCCTTAATAGACAACCGGATGAGTCTTCTTTTAGGTCCGTGTTTCAGCGTATGACAAACTGCTTTACGTTTCCTGTTCCCATTTTAATTATTTTGTTTTATCATTACAAAAAAGAATGCATTTTGTTAATACATTTCAAAGCATCTCGTTCTAATATTAACAAGAAGTATCAGACGGTGACCCAAGCAAGTGTAATAACCAAATAGATTACAATAAGTACAGAAATCAAACCCGCTATGGTCAAGATTCGCTATTGGTTCTTTCTAAAGCCTTTCGCATATTTTCCGTTTATTTTTATTCTAATCCTTATTTCTTTGTATTCTTTGTTTTCAACCGGAAACTTTGTACTATTTGTCATTTCTTTATCCAATCACGTGGATTACTGTGTACCATATTTTTGTATATAAGAGCATGTAGTCTCTTGTGTGTTACCCTTGATAAAGCAGGGAATAAATGGCGAAATAAGTCGGAAACTATGTTCTCTTTTATTGTATTGTAAGGTCTCTACCAGTTTTATTGATAGAAACAGCACCAAGGACTATTCACTCAACAATATTCAGCATAAGCAAAGGGATTTTCAGGAAGTCAGTGGGATTTTCAGGAGTGGGATATATACCCACAAATAATATCATAGCTTATTATATTTCTCAAATACCTTATAACTGATATTTTTGTTTAATTTTAACAAATATATAAAGTTTATTTTTAATTTTTAGATGGACTCACAAATGTCTATGATAAGTGATATTTATGATTTGGATCAGCTGTCAATGGTAAGGTCTGATTATTTCACCAATATTGAATGTACTCTTTTTACTTTAAAAAGCACGGGAATGATCACACATATACACTGAGTGGCCAAATTATTATGACCACCTCCTTAATACAGTGTTGGGCCACCTTTCGCTCTTATTACTGCTTACATTCTTCGGGGCATGGATTCTATTAGATGTTGGTAGGTTGTAAGAGGAATTTGAGACCAACTCTGAAGAACTGCACCTTCCAATTCCTGCAGATTTGATGGTGCTGGATCCCGCTGCCTGACGGCCCGTTCGATCTCATTCCACAAATTCTCATTGGGATTGAGATCTGGCTGTTTTTCAGGCCAACGAAGCAAGGTAGACTCTCCGGCATGTTCTTCGAACCATCTGAGGACGATGACAACCTTATGACAAGGAGCATGGTCCTGCTGGAAGTATCCATCCCCGTCAGAGTACACCATTAACATAACGGGATGTACTTGATCTGCCACAATACTTAAATAATCTTGGGCACGCACACGTCCGTGCAGAGGAATCAAGGGACCCAAACAATGCCAAGAAAACATCCCCCGAACCATAATGCTGCCGCCACCAGCTTGAAGTGTTGTGGCGATGCAGGTGGGGTCCATGCTTTCGTGTTGTTTTCTCTATATTCTAACCCTGCCATCTGCATGATGCATTTGAAATCGTGACTCATCGGACCACATGACCCTTTTCCAGTCAACTACTGTCCAATCCTTGTGCTCCTTGGCGAACTGGAGACGTCTGCTCTTGTACAAGGCTGACAGTAGAGGCTTTCGAACTGGTCGTCGGCTTCCGTAGCCTAAACGATGTAATGAGCGGCGAACAGTTCGTTCAGAGGCGGTCACAGTTTGTCCTTGATTAAGATTTGGCGCTATTCGAAGCACTGTTGCTCTTCTGTCTCCGTGGACAACTCTGGCCAATCTCCTTTCAGCTCGAGCATTGAGGAGCCTGTGACGACCACACGCTTGACGTTGAAAGCCGGTTTTTTGCTTGGTAGTTCACTCTCTGTAAACATTAATAACTGCTGCTATTGAAAACTTCACAAGTTCAAGCTGTTTTGCCGATACTGGCTCCGACACTGCGCGCGCCGCCGATCATCCCGCGTTCAAACTCAGTTAAATCACGTTTTTTGCCCATATCGTCGCAAAAAACACAGTGCAACTGATGGTGACGCAATAGCAAACTCAGTTAAATCACGTTTTTCACCTCACCTGCATTCCCTTTTTATAGCTATCTAGCCCTCTAGCCGCAGCGCTGTGACGCAATAGCTCATTTGCCTAAAACTGTCAGGTGGTCATAATAATTTGGCCACTCAGTGTACATTCAAGCAAAAGGTTTTGTACCAATCTTCTAGGGTACACAGAGTGGACCAGAGCAAATATTTTCTGCCTACGAACTCAGGAACGGAGATGCTTCCTTTTTTCGGTCGGCAATTCTGAACCTCAGGCCGATACCGAACCAGCTTAGAAAGAAATACCGCTGCAAATTCAAAATACGAGAGGAAGTCATTAACACTCCAAAAATGGCGCATTTTTGTGAATATCTTCTTATGAATTTAAAATAAACAAATGACAACTTCTGTATTCTCCCAACTTGGACTCTTCTGGAAGTCAGTATGTCATAATCCACGATTTCTTCCCTAGAATCACATATATAGGACGTGCGGTCTCAGAGATCGCGCGCCACCAACTTCGTTACTAAAATAAATTGATATAAAAGTAATTTTTTGTAGCATTGTTACTGTTACTGGTTTATATCGTTTGTTTTCCAAGTCATTGTTTTACACCGTCTTTCCTGAAATTACATATGCAGCATAATACAGATTGATTCAAAACTCAATGTACAATTTTTAGAGGAGACAGTATAGACTTTAGGAGACTCTCTCACTTAACAAGTCTCTCAAGAACTCGGGTTCTATAATACCTAGGATAACATTTGGGGGAATAATAGGGTACATAAACCTGTGGATAACGTTATAATTTCATCGAATTTCAACGCGAAGTTTCCTAATTACGCATTCAAAATCGTAAAAGGTGCTCACATGTGAGTACTAACCAGCACGTGTTACAATGTTGACTGCATAACTCGGAAACTACTCGTTGGAATTCGAGCAAATTTTAACGGTATACACAGCTTTATGTACCCTATTAATCCCTGAAATTTCATCATCCTAGAGGCTAGAAAACTGAAATAATAACTTGTTGATTTGGTGGCGGCATTTTTATATCTGTTCATATCTCAGTCGTGTCAAATTCGGACCCAAATTCATATGAACTTTTGAATCACCCATACTACCTCCCCTAAAAGTTTGTACGTTGAGTTTTGAATCACCCTGGCTATTGAGTTTCCAATTAAAAATACTAATGCACTTTGAAATGTTTCCAGCAGCTCAAATCCAGAAAAATAGATATAGCAAGATCATTAAAAACTAAATCTTTGCAGTACATAATAATTTTTTTTTCATAAATTTTACAATTCTTACAAGTTTGTATTTTGTAGTTTACAATTGCTTTTCACTTTTGTTTGCAACTTACTATCACATTTCGATATTTATAAATAAGCATAATTTTTGTAGATCATAATAAGCACAATAAATAAAGTTATTTTTTGCAAAACTTGATAGAGTGAATAATAAAACAACATAAATTTAAGAAATTCTCACACTTTGTACTTATTTCATTTCAGTATAAAATAGTGTGTAGCTAAAATAGTTTTTAATATTCAGTCACGATTTATTAAGTAAAAGTAGTTTATGTATAAGCTTAATTTCCACCTCAAGCTGATGAAACTGTGTTCAATTGAATTTATTTATTAGAATATCTTGTTTTTTTAAGTTTAAGATGATTCTCTGAAATCTGACGGTCAAAATGTTTTGTAAAAAGCAGTTTAATAAGCGCATACTTTGTGAAAACAACTTTCGTTCTTTGAATGGATGACGTGAGTCCTAAGGAGCGAGCGAGCGAAGCAGCAAAGTATACGAACGGGCAGCACATACTGTGGTGACGTCATGCGGACAACCGCCATTCTATTAGTTGCTTTTGAGATATATTGCTTATTCTTGGTGCAAAAAGGAAATTCGCAGAAGCTCTCTGTTGCTCTGCTGACATCGTAGGCCATTGGCTATGCTCCTCCTCTACTATAGTGTCCCGTAAAAGATCTATTAAATCTGCTTCCAATCCAGTTTTATTTATTCCTAATTTATCTACTTCATTTTTTAATTCTCCTACTATTAACTATCTGAAATCTTCTTGACTTTCAAAAATTTTTCTCGCCTCTGATGCCCGAGGACGCGGGTTCGACCCCGGCCGAGGACGACGAGGATTTTTTCAGGGGGAAAATCCTGAGATCACGCACTTCCTTCGGAATGGAAGTAAAGCCGTTGGTCCCGTGTAGTCGTTTGCCGGCTGCACGTTAAAGAACCCTTGCGAGGCAAAATTTGCGGCCCCTATAACGCCGTCCTGAAATGACCATGGCAGTTGAAAAGGACGTTAATACCAAACAAACCAAACCAAACCAAAAATTTTTCCTGATATATTTCTCATTTTAACAGCATTAAGTCTAACGCCTTTAGAGTACAAAGTTCAAATGCGAGCTTCAAAAATGTGAACAAGAGTCCGTTCTAAACTTTCGATTTTGAGAGAGTGTGGCAGCGTAAAAGAAAAAAAGGCTTTGGAATGATCTTTATGATGAAAGGATTTTTATGCTTTTACTTCTTTATGCTTAATACTTGTTCTTTAAAACTTAAGGCTTCTCTTTATATTTTTTCTTTAGTTTTCTTTATACTTGATTACTTTTTATTCAATCTAAACTTAACCTTATCATTCACTATCGTACATTTACGATGTTATGAAGAATGAACGCCCGTATCTTGAGTCGAACTGCGTCAAACTTGTGACATGAAGTATTGACCATTACACTCCATCCACTTATTAATGTATGTGTTAGTTCTATTCCTTGTCGTGCGAACAATAATGAGCAATATAATTAAACTCAATAACTTAACTAATCGCCATTTCCTTCTTTCTCTATATCTACTGTTCATGCCAGAAATTAAGTTTAAAATAAAAACTTCATTTTAATATGGCCATCTATAGGTAAAACATTAAATTATTTTTCATAATTTGTCTAACCCATGAAGCTTCATCATTTAGCTTGTCGACTGTCATATCTATCAGCGAGATATATGCAATGACAGTTTTGGTGAATACGTATGAATTACAATAATAAATTTGAATGACTCGTTTTGTGGTCAGATTATTTTCATTTCACGCCCCTCATAATATTAAGTTATATGCAGAGAGCTTGTAATTAAATTTTCTGTGCTTAACTTTCTCTATGGGAAATGAGATCACACTAACAGAAACTGTAATGTGAACATTACCAAGAAAGATAAATAATGAATAAGCAATTCCATTGAAAAAACTTTTAATGCGTTGCGAATTTTACAGTATGCCTGATTTTTTGGGGCATTGCGTATGTCGGACTTTAAGGTATACTCAAAATGGCACACATCGGTATCTACAACGGTCTGAAAGCGCATGATAGCATACTGCACAGAAGTAGATGCAAATGATATCGGCATATGCTGGTTTTGTATGATACAAATTGAAGCGCTGATGTAGATCTTGTGGTCCAAAATCTGGACATTTAATACATACTATCATAAAGTTTTTTAGGTTATGGTAAGTAAGTTTTTTTATATGTATTAAAATCACATTTTATAATCACACTGGTTAATTTGATAATATTCTAATTTGTTCATTTTAATCACAGGATTGCAAGCTAGATATAATGCTAGTGCTTATGTGGTATGATAGACGAATGCAGGATTCATCTATGGACACAATAATTCTAAATGACAATAGTACGATTCAAAGACTTTGGCTGCCAAGAATATTCTTCTCAAATTCTAAGAAGGCTACATTCCATACAATAGTCGTTCCCAATCAGTTCATGTTTATAGATCCACCAGAAGGGAGATTTGTGCTCGCTAGACGGTAAGAAATAGTGTAAACATGGAAATAACTCTGTTTTAACAATTTTTTTTTATTTCTCAGAGCGACGGGGTATGAAACGTTCTTTGAATGAATAAAGAACTGTCCAAGTTTATGCAACTTAATCTCATGAGATAATGATGTACTAATAACAGCAGGAGAAATTATTCCCGAGGACCTCTACGGCGCAATGCACCATTGGAGAATAATACTGTTCGGCCATTCACGTTCGCCGGGAATGCTTAAAATCTGAAACAGTTCTTCTTTAATTCAAAATAACATGTGTTTTCATACATCATCGCGGCGAGAAATCTGCGAAATTCTTTTGTGTGTACACATCGTGCAAGGTTATTGAAATTATATCTCCCCAATTTGGAGAGCTATGGAGGGCGTTATACAGATGCAGATGGACAGGGAACTCAAAGAACACTCAAAGCAGATGATACGGTCGTTATTTAAACAAACATTAGTACAAATTGTCCCCAATAGGTGTAGCTGAGCAAGATCGACTGAGATTAGCGATAACATGCAAAGAAGAGTCAGATAAAACTTTCAGTGACCAGTGTTCTGCTGTGTTGCACAATAAGGACATTGCAACATCGTATTCTTCATCGTATTGCAACAGATGTTATGGCAAACCTTCACCAATACACGGGTGCTCAGCCGCGTTTTCCAGCTGCTTCTGGTTATGGGGCTTCTTAAAGAATCAGGCTTCTTCCAGAAAACCCACGACACAGCTGAAACAGTGCATTCGTCACCATGCTCTAGGGGTTAATGCAGATTTATTGCTTTCAGCTAATGCCTCTTTCTAGCAGACGTTAGTTTAGCTGTGAAGAATAAGGTTCTGTTTCAGGAAACACAAGAGTGGTATATTAAACCCTGTATTGGACTATTTGTTAGGGCGCAGCGCCAACTATTGGACACCGTTTGTACCAATTTTTGTTTATTTAATAAATAGCGAGCGCATCATCTGCGTTAAGTTTTTTTATTGTTTCGTGTCATTTGTGCCCAATAGGAGATCTTACACAGCTCTCAGAGTCCAGGAAGTCTAATTTCGATAGCCCCAAACATAAATAACAATTTTACTGCATGTTTACTAAACATACGGCAAAAATTCAAAGGGGGATTCATTGTGTTATTTTAAAAATATTTAGTACTTTGATAATTTTCGGAATGCCGCTTTGTTTCGAAGATACAAGGCGATGAATGTTTTTCAACAAAACCAGTCTTTTATTACCTAATATTACATGTAAAGCTTCTTGATCTACAGGGTGTAAATTAAATAATTGGGCGCTACTTGGAGGATCGCTTCCTAAGGACAAAATAAGACAAAAATTTTCATGAACAAGACAAGCTGCTCATAGACACCTTTATGAAGAATTCACAAATAACCTTGCGGGAAGGGCGGGAAAAAAAGACACGTCAAAAGACAAAGTTGTATCTGGAGACAAAAAGAATTCATCTGCGAGAGAAAACCATAAAATGGCGGAGTACGGTGAAGAAACTTCTCCTATCTGAAAAACATGGTAGTTACTTTAATCGAAGGAAAGACCACAAATTTTTTATGCGGCACTTTTTAGAATTTATGATAAATTGTGTTGATGTATATAGAAATGTGTAGTTTATTTTTTCTACTTTTTTCCTTTTGTTTTGTTTGGTATTCTTGGGTTTATTTGATTTTGTTTATGGAGGAGGGAATAATGAAAAAAAAAAGGTTGATCTTACTTATTTCCTGTACGTTAATCTTTATAACTTGCTATTTAGTCTCACCCACTAAAATGTCAATCACCCTATGTGATGTCACAAATCAGTTAACAAAGCAAATGGCAGCAGAGTAATTCCACGAGAAATCGTCCATTTTAGAATATTTTTATTTTTAATCGTCCTTAATCCTATCACTGAAAGGTAAAAAACGTTTTTTATTTTATTTTCTTTTATCTTCAGCCATCTTGGTTCTAGACGCATTGTTTCTCGACGCGATAGGCAAAAAAAAAAAGGCGTTTCAGGGGTTTTGAAAAATAGCTACCATTTCCCTTCCGTATAAAATTAAAAGTTTTGATTTCCAAAATCGTAAAGAGGACATCACAAGCTTTCAGAAAAAATACAGAGATGTTGGAGAATGTTTCTCGATCCTCAATTTAATCGACCTTGAAATAAGCAATATTCGCGAGCGAAATTCAAATTTTTAACGACATCTTAAGATGAGTGGGAAATGGAATTAAAAATTGTAAATTTTTTTGAATACTATAGATAGGGTAGTTATTACCTGCATAAAAAATATTTGGATTTAGCACTGTTCCTCTTTTATCTGAACTCAAAATTGGAAAAATTTCCATTTTAGCCGATTTCAAGGTCAAATATCTCAAAAGGGAGACCAGAAAATTTTTTATTTATTTATTTTATTTATTTATTATTATTATTATTATTATTTTTTTTTTTACCAATTTTCATTTTTCAAAAAAACCTGTTAAGTTTCATTCTCAGAAGTAGCAGAAAGCACTTCAATAAGGCCAAAAAAGCTGGTGAGTGGTCTCTTTATAAAATTCTTGGAATAATTTTTGCGAGAATCTAAGGGACCTATCCACTACCGCAAAGGTAATGAGGATAATGTCCAAGGATACGGTAAATCAATAAAATTCTGTTAAAAGAAGCGATGGCAAATTCACAGAATCAGGTAAAGAAACATTGGCAGAAATGCTATGAGTACACTTCTCTGGTTCAGTGCGTGTCAACGATTTGGAGACATCCATTTCTACTGGTAGATTTAAAACTAAGAGTAAAAGGGAATGTGATGGTTCATAGAAGATTGTTTCATACAATAAAATTAAATGGGCAATTAATTCATTTGACCCAGTTAAGTCGCCCGGGAGTTAATTGAATGTCAATTCCGATTCTGTTGCAGAAAGGAATTGACATTCTTGCACCCATACTATGTAAGATTTATAGAATATGTTTGGTGCGAGGTTATATTCCAGAGGCTTAGAGACAAACAAAAGTTGTTTTTATCCCCAAGCCTGGAAAATCAACTTTTTTGAGGCAAAATCTTTTAGACCTATTGGAAAAACTGGTAGACACATATCTTAGAGAGGACATTTTGACTTCTAAACCCCTCTCTAGACAACAATTTGCCTACCAGTAAGAAAAATTAACTGAAGCAGCAATTTTAGAGTTGATGCTTCTTATTGATAAAACATTAACAATGAAGGAAACTTCATTAGTAGCCTTTTTGGATATCGAAGGAGCGTTTGATAAAGTTTCTACTCATACTATTATCAAGGCTCTTGAGAGTCAAGGAATTGATAAAATTAGTATCAAATAGAAAACTGAGTTGCTTACAACTAGGAAAATAGAGGCTAATCATCTAGGTGACATATGCATGATTCAAGTGGCGGGAGGCTGCCCACAGGGTGGAGATCTTTCACCCTTACTGTAGTGCCTGGTCGTCGAGCTAACTATTATGTGAGCTGAGAGAGATAGAGTAGATTGCCTTGGCTATGCTGATTATATTGCAATTATTCCTAGGGGAAAGTTTAGGAACACTGTCTCGGGCATTCTTGAAAGGATTCTCAAGAAGGTGGAGAAATGGTGTAAGGAGGTAGGTCTGTCTGTTAACCCAAACATAATTGCTATTGCTCATTTTTCTAGGGAAAAGAATTTAAAGCTTAGAAGTAATAATTTCTTTGGTAAAAAGTTAACTTATACTTCAGAGGTCAAATATCTTGGTCAAATAGCAAACTTTCATGGAAAAGACACCTGGAATATTGTCTATCTCGTGCTAAAAAGATCTTCTGGACCTGCAGAAGAGTTGTTGGCAAATCATGGGGACTGAGCCCAAAGATTATTCACTGGATATATACTAGTGTTATTTGTCCAATGATAACCTAAGGCTCTGTTGCATGATGGCCTAGAACACAACTAAAGACAGCCAGAAAAGAACTAACTAAAGTTCAAATAACGGCATGTCTTACAATTACAGGTGCAATGAGAACAGTTCCAACATGTGTTTTGGAACTTCTCTTGGACCTGAAACCTATTCATTTGCTTGTTGAAACGGAGGCTGCATTGACAGTTTATCGAATATGCACCCTGACAACTGGCATAAATATTTAGACAATACAGTATATGATAAACTAAAAAAAGAGGGTGTTACGACATCCAGTTTTTCATATGACTGCTGATAGAATGCTTCCGAAATATGATTTTTTAAGCAATACGTAATTTCCATACCTACTAGGGAAGAATGGAATACAAAGACGCTTACGTCATTTGGGGATCATGAAATCTGGTTTAGGGATGGATTCAAAACGGCGCCTGAAATAGGCGCGAGTGTATGCTGTCCGAGGAGGAAAATCAGAAGAAGTTTTCCCCTTGGCAAATATTCTACAGTCTTTCAGGCAGAAATATTTGCAATTATCGCCTGTGGAAAAGAACTGATTACTTAGAAGCTTAGGAATATGAAAATTTTAATATGCTGTGATAGCCAAGCTGCTTTACATACACTTGATAGTGTAGGTTACAAGTCTAAGCTTGTTTGGGAGTGTCATCGTACCCTCTGTGATTAAGTAAGAAACAACAAGGTAAAAATGTGTTGGATTCTTTCTCACAGCGGTGATGAAGGCAATGAAATGGCTGATTGTCTTGACAAAGAAGGGTCCATGACTTCATTTATAGGACCTGAACCATCCTTAGGATTACCCCAAAGTTTGATTCAACTGACTATCCAAAATCATATTGGCAGACAGCATTATGATATATGGATTAAGGAGTATGGTCAAAGACAAGCCAAGGAACTTAATCCAAAATATCCTGTTTCTAAGAAAGGTGAGTTGTTAAAACTCAAAAGAATAGAAATTAAAAGAGTTGTTGAACTCCTCACAGAGCACTGTCATCTTAATATACATATGACCTTAATTACAACTGATGCTACATGTAGGAAATGTCAATTGAAAGAAGTAGAGGAAAGTTCAATTCATGTTCTCTGCAGTTGTGTTAATCTATCATTTCTTAGATAGATTTACTTAGGGGATTATATACTTCAACCTGCAGAAATTCAAAATGTTACTGCCAGGCAAATCTTAAGATTTGCAGACGCTTCTGGTCTACTAGTGAGACAGGGTTAATATAGAATAGTGGGGATAGTATAATAGACCTGAGGTCGCGGTGCTTAGTTTCTTGATAACCACCCCTTTTAAATTCAATTCAATACAAGTTTCATTCTGCGGATCAAAAAAATGTAGAATTTACAGATCAAATATATTGAATAAAATTAAGCAGCTTAAATAATGGAAATGTTGATTTCTTGTTAAAAATAGCTTTCACTCTAATTAACATAACAGAGTTCAAGTTATTCTATTTCAAAACTATATTTTAAATAAAATGAAAACAATTATATAGAACTAAACATGAAGAAAGTTGACAATTTAAATTGAAAATTGAAAATTTTGAAAAAAATTCCGTCTCTATGTTTGTACCAATTTTGGTACAAACATAATAGAGAAATTAGTTCTACGTTTGTATTTTACCAATCTCCTCCGAAACCACCAATAGCATAACTGAATAAAATTACAATTACATGGAGGGTACCATAATTTGCGTCTTGGCGTATTTTTTATGTCAATTCGTTAAGCCTTTATAGAGAAATTAGTTCTTTGTTTTTAATTCAGAAACGACAGAAGCAGTCATCTCATCGACCCCAACACAATAAATGAACGGCCTCCTCTTCATTGAGACGAACCAACAGTCTGTCACAAAAGTTTAGGTAATTGTGGTTTTTTTTACTTCCTACTTAATAAATAAAAGGAAAAACTGGTTTGCTTGGAAAATAACATTTATTGTGCAATAATATTCATGTGTGAAAAAAATCATAGTTTCCTAACAATTATTTCTATTATTTAAACCACAAAAATAAAAAATGGCCCGTCTCAAAAGTTTAGATAAATTTTGTCTTAAAAACAAATTGTGCAACAAGAACATGAAAAAAACAATTTTAGCGTTTCATTTGCTTTCCTTACATTTAATAACATCAAATACAAGATTAGGCATTGTTGTGAAAGTTTCTCCACAATCTGTGGCTCTAAATTTTATCAGCAATCTTCAATGTCAGTTTTAAACACAAGAATATTGTTTCTGACCAGCAAATACATGTACTTGTCTACATATAATTCTCCAAAAGTTGTCAGTCGGGTTAAGGTTAGGAAATCCTGCTTCTTTACTTGAATGTTTATTTTTTCTTTAACAGGCAGATGTAGACATAGATGAGTGTCAGGGATTTTTGTGTAAAAAGAACAGAGCAACGAGGGGTGAAATTCAAAGAATGAATGTTAATAAAACTGACAAATTCTTATAGGCGTCTTAGCGAATAAGGCCAGTATAAATGAATTAATAATAGAGTACAAATAATCATTAGTCCAGTTCAAATGCTGATTTTTCAACTGGTGAGGTAGGTTCCAGGCTACTCACTTCTTTAAATCCAAAATGGGCAGAGTGCAGAGACGAAGTAAAAGAAAGCGAATCCTTGACCAATGGGAGAATGTCCAATAAGTTAAAGAAGTCCAAGTGTTCGGTACCACACAATCGGAAGGCGGCAACCTTTTCAGGTGAGTTGACCGTGGAGGGAAAACCAAAGAGGATGGTCCCGGGTCCAAGCGCGGACATTAGCGAGGGCGCTCAACGCAAATATCGGCTATGTCTGCAAGCGGGCCAGTCGTTTCGATGGCCTCCGCCTTCCACGGGGTCTTGCTTCGTAGAACGATTGAGGGTTAAGGTTGAGGTCCTCGGGCCGACGGATTCGGGGGGCGACGGGCCTAGCCCTTCCAAAACTTCGATTTTGTCCTTGTATTCTAACGGGGGCTGGTTAGATGACGTACTGGTTTCGACGATCCTTGATGGTTCTCCTTCTCGAAGCACAGATTCCGTTAATCCTCTATGTGGCTGGGAGCTCGATTTGACAGACTTCGATTCCCGCAGGATTGTGTGTGGGCGATTCTTCACCTTTCGACAGGACTGTCGATTCTTCCGGGCGACGATTGCAGCTTCGTCGGCGACGATTCGAGTTGTCGGTTCGGTTCACCTGGATCGGATGCCACTCTTAGTTGTCGGCGGGCAAAGTTCCTTGCCTCGCAGCGGAACTGTCAACATTGGTATCAGAAAGTGCATTAGAATAAATAATGTTATTAGCATTCTTACTATCGTTTAGTTTCCGAAAATCTTTCCAGCTGCTCCTTCGAGGCTTGTAGTCGCTAATTGACTCGGGAACTGGTCCGACATCTATCCTGTTGCTCATCGGGAGGTCCGCAATTTCTTTTTCATTTTTCCAGCCGGAGCTCCTCTTATTATTTGGTCTTGGAGAATTATGCGCCGATTTTGCGCAGTGAATCCTGCAATTGTCTTCCTTCTTCAGCTTCTCTCTTCGCTCTGCGGGTCCATTCTGTTTCGGGGTGGCAGCTTCTTTCTTTTTTTTTGCTCTTTCCACGTTAAATCCTCGGAACGATGATTTTCTATGTATCTTCCCTTCCGAGGATTTGACAATGAGTGAATGGATGCATTGTCATTTTGAAAAATAAATTCTGCACAAAGAATGTTGACGAAAGAAGAAGCTGATGTTCCAAGGTGTCGATAGTCTTCAGATTTTTGATGACCAGAAATAGTTGCTAAACTTGTGGCTCCATTATTATCAAACTCTCATACCATGACACTATCTCCTCTCTGTTGACAACTGAAGAAAGACTTCTCTTCTAAAAACGAAAAATAAGTGAAGAAACCACAGTGATATGGAAACAAAGTTATTTATTTGCTTTACGCGTTTCGACATACTATCATTGTCAGCCTTTGACGAAGGTTGGTAACACTGTTAGCCTTTGATGATGACGGTTTGTCGAGACGCGTAAGGCAAATAAATAACTTTGTCTCGGTATCACTGTGGTTTCTTCACTTATTTTTAGTCATTAGCGTGATGCTAGTCATAAAATTTCTCTTCTGTCCGCAGGGCATACCAATAAGATGCTCAAACACCTGGTACATATAGGTTCCATTTTTTTTTCATCACTAAATGATACACTAAGCCGCTCATGTTCCAAATCATGTGGTTACGGGCCTCATTCAAACCGTTCTGGAGGATGTATTTTTTTCAAGGATTGTTTTACAACCATTCTTCTGTAAAAAAGACGTGGATTTCTTAGCAAACCCCCTGTGAATTGTGTCATTTGATATGTTTCATCTGCAAATAGCAGATAGGGACTGATTTTTTGCAATTTTCACAATCCGTCTGTCATCTCTGCTGAAGTCACTTTTAGACTTCCACTTGGAGGTTTCACATAAAGGTTTTCACCCTTGGCTAGTATTTCATAAATTCATGATGATGTTTGGCCGATTTCACTAGCAATTTCTTTCAAGATTTGATTTTTGCTTTTAGCATCCATATTTTATTCACTTCTATCTGAGAAAAGTTTTCATTTTTAGGCATTTTCACATGATAAAATTGGTAGAGACTTTACAACACAACAAAGGGAGAACAGAGTTTCCGACTAGTTTCGCCATTTATTCCCGGCTTTATCAAGGATACACACAAGAGGACATAAGCCTTTATATACAGAAAATATGGTACAGAATGTGAACATGATTGGATGAAGAAATAACAAATAGTAAATAAATAAATTGTACAGTGGCGACATTGAAGGAGAATGGTTGGATAAGGAACCAATAACAATGAAATTATAAGGAAACCTTGAGAGGATAATTATTTGAAATATAAATGAAAAAAAAATGTCATAACACAAACAAAATTGAAAACGCGGACCTAGAAGAAGACTCATCCGGAGTTAATGTAAACTAAGGTATTAATAAAAAAGGAAAGTAAATATACAAATTTGAAAAATTACAAGATATCGGATAAAGAATTTAAAATTGAATAAATATCAAAAACGGTTTGGCAATTGAGGAGGTGATCTGGAGAGGAGATTTTAGCTTTAAAGATCTCAATGGCTTCGAGAGTGGCAGTCTTGAATGGGTCGTTGCATAGATGGAGAATGGTCATGATTTCACTTTGCTCTTTGGGGGCATGTCCCGTGCGAGCAAGGTGGATCGCGTAGTGTGAATTATTATCTTGTTTCTTGTAGGAGTCCATGTGTTCTTTAAATCGTTTATTGAAATTGCGGGCTGATAGGTCTATATAGTATTTATCGCAAAATCCACAGTTTAATCTATAAACTCCGGAACGGGAGAATTTGTCGGTGTGTGTTTGGATGGGTGGATTAAGAGAGTGAAAGCATGGGGACGATGAGCGGTAGGAAACTTGGAGGCCGAGTGAGGAGAGGAAGGCGGAAAGGCGGTAAAATTGAGGGCTGATGAATTGCAAGGACACCCATTTCTTGGATGGGGATGGGTGAGGAATTTTAGGGTTGGAGAGGGCAAGTTTTCTTCGTTGGAGAATCCGGGAGAAGGTAGAAGTTGTGTAGCCATTTTTTAAGGCGAGGGCGCGTATAGTTCGGAATTCGGTGGCACGGGAAGGAGGACTGAGGGGTAACTTGAGAGCACGGTCGATGAAGAAACGGAGGGAGGCTTGTTTATGGATAGGAGGGTGTGAAGAGGAACAATGGATTAAATTAGATGATGTAGTGGGTTTACGGTAGACAGAGAATGAAAAGCGGTGGTTGGAGGGGTCATTAGTGATGAGGATATCAAGGTATGGAAGAGAGCGGTTAGATTCGGTTTCAAAGGTGAACTGGATGTGGGGTGAGAAAGTGTTGAAAAGGTTAGCAATGTCAACGGGTGAAGTAGAACGGGAATCAAAAATAATTAGGATATCATCAACGTATCGAAAGTATGAAATAATGGTGGAGTTAGAGAGGAGGGGAGAGACAAAGGTGAGTTCAAGGTTCTGGAGGAAGACTTCGGAAAGAAAGCTACTTAAGGGGAACCCCATTCCTAAACCGGATGGTTGGGAATAGAAGGTATTATTAAAGGAAAGGTAATTTTGGTTAGAAATGACAGTGAGGATAGAGTTTAGGTCGACGTAGTCATGAGCGGGAAAGGAGGATGAGAGCAGGAGGTTTCCAAGGATAGAAAGGGTTTCTGGGACAGGGATGTTAGTATATAGGTTAGTAATGTCAAGTGACATGAGGGAAAGGTATTCATTAGTGTGGAAAGAGGCGAGATATTCAGTAAGGGTAACGGAATTTTGGACATTATAGGTGTTTGGCAATAGTTTAAGGTTGAAAAGAAATGGGGAGAGGGACTTAGCAACGCGATGGGCAGGGGCGGGGGTGTAATTAACATGAAATGAAAATGAAACCTGTTGAATCAGCAAATGTTGAGTTTTCTTAACAGATATGCAAATTAAAGAATACACCGACTGACTTATTGTATACAAGTAGACGGTGAAAGCTATGTACAGGTGAATTTACCTAAACTTTTGAGACAGACTGTGTCGTGATAACGTGACGAATGATACTTCGATTGCGCTCGGCAAAGCAAAAATGAAGCCGGATAAAATCAACAAAAGGGCAGCGCCTGCTTTTGTCGAAATTCAGCACCATGTTGCGATAGAGCGACGCCTTCGAGATTAACAAGGCCTGAGCATGCTGCTCCGTTTCAATGCTAAAATGCGTGCGAGAGCGATTTCCCCAATCTGTCGCCAGATGTCCTCTTTTCACTATAAAATCTCTGTAAAACCATGTTGAACAACGGAAAAACATCCATGTTTGCGAGGCTTTTTCAAATTCAGTGAGTCAACAAATAAAACATAGGTTTCATATATTGCTTTCATTGAGCACAGAGCCAACTAATGTAATTTGTTCATTTTGATAGTTTCAAAATTTTTCGAGAAATAGGCGGTGTTTTCCGTGTTAATGTCGCCCATGATGAAACGGTCAGGGCAAGTCAGTCAGCTGTTATCAATAATGTAGACGTCTCTAAAGAAAAGCTAGAATAAAGTCTCAATTTTATAATAGAGATTTTATCATAATGAATTTATTTGATTTTGACGTCTTTGTTCATTGGGTTGAGGAAACAAGCCAGGCAGGGGGCGGCGCCAGTTTCTTCCTTCATCTGTGGTGGTTTATTGGGTTGAGGTTTACATCCCTAATATTTATACGTAGCTCATTTAAATTTCGTAATAAAATACCTTTTCTTGATATGACGTTAGTCCACGTGTTTTTTATATTTTAATCCGATGAGAAAAGCTGAGAAAAGCTTGAATTTTTTTATATTTAATCCGATGGAAAACCATGAAAACTTGTTTATAATATATTTTGCGTTAGAAGTGCACTTTGGAACGCGGCAATAACTCATTTTGTTAAATTTCGCAGTAAAAACAAAATCTAAGAAAGATTTTTATTTTTTAAAACTTAAATACATTTATACACGTGTAGCATTTTTTTGACAGAGGAGTACTTTATTAAAAAAAAAATGTACATAATATTTTATGTATTTATTTATTTTTGAAATTATAATGACTTTAAATTGTCATCTGACGGGGAATAAAATCTTTCGATCGTTTCGTGGTTTATCCATCAGAAGATCTAAAGATTTTTATTTTTTGCATCTGAAATTCATTTATACAGCTATACAGAATTTTTTTC
>JAHWFO010052656.1:187331-203387 GCA_023313115.1 Rhysida immarginata | reverse complement strand
TCTATGGCACTGTTAATACATCTGGTGATGTCATCAACAAGTTGATCGATGTCCTCTGTACAGTAAGCAACGTCGGGATGGTAGCCATAGTCCTTAAGAATATCTTTGTAGAGCTTCCAGTCTTGATGATGTACGAGTTCCTCTCGGAAATTTATGTCAACATTGTCAAAGTTCAACGCCACAGGCTTGTGGTCAGAAGAAAGGTCATCAAACGTGAAGATATTGTACGGTTTGAAGAAACCCTTCAAGAGCGAGATGTCCAAAACGTCACTACTAGGGGAGTGGTCGCAGTAGTAGGTGTCCTCCACAGGTCCAGCAGCGATGATATCATCTCTACCTTGTATGTACCTATAGAGAATCATGCCGTTGTAATTCTGCGTTCTGGAGTTCCAGCTTGGATGTTTGGCATTTAGGTCACCAGCCAGGACAACTGGAGTGTAACCACTGAAGAGATCATCAAGCTCGCAAATGTCAAGATAATGTTTAGGTGAATTGTAGAGCGCTACGAACTTCACTTCACCACAGGAGACGTCATTGATAATGATGGAGGCTGATTCCATACCTGCATAAGACTTGGATACTAATTCTTGGTGTTAAATTCCCCTCTTAATGATGATCGCAGCGCCCCCAGACGCACATCTTGCAGCATTTGAAGCCATTCGATCCTCACGGTACATACAATAGCCAGGTAG
Source organism: Rhysida immarginata (assembly GCA_023313115.1). Taxonomy (NCBI): domain Eukaryota; kingdom Metazoa; phylum Arthropoda; class Chilopoda; order Scolopendromorpha; family Scolopendridae; genus Rhysida; species Rhysida immarginata. Next base: position 202,695 of record JAHWFO010052656.1, on the reverse strand, counting down.
CTTGAAGTCTTGGCTTGGTTTAAGGTGAGTTTCACAGAGGAAAGCCACGTCGATTTCTTGATTTATCAGAAAGTTGTGAAACTCGATACGCTTTCGGGCAATGCCCCTAGCGTTCCATATCACGCACCGAAGTTCACCTTTGTTGATTACAGTATAACGTTGTGCAGCCATACTAAAATTAGTTGGTCGTAAGGAGCCCACTCAACTATGGATAACTTTTGCCTAGATTAGAAAACAGATTAAAGATACGTCCTAATTGTTTATACATACCTGGTAGGTCGTTGATGTTGAGGCCTTTATCTTCCGGCGTAGACACAGCGGCAGCATAGGATTTCCCTGCTGTCACTTTAGAACTAGACATCCTTTGAACCTGGGGGTACTTTGGACATTTCGTGTAGCTTGATGTTTGCTGTCCACCACATCTGATGCACTTTGGGGGGTCTTGTCCTTTGATCTTGGGGCAATCTCTTGACTGGTGCCCCTCAGCACAATTATTACAACGAAGATCTTCCGTGCAGCCCATGGATACGTGTCCGAAGCGCAGGGAGTTGTAACATTGTGGTTACTTCTTGTTCCCTCGAAAGGCCTCCACTGAAACTGCCAGCGGCCCAATACGTGTTATGTTTTTCAATGACTGGTTGTGTTCGGTGTTCGGGAGTAGAACCAAAACCATTGGCATATCAATGGATCCTTTGGCTTTCCTCAATCGAATAACTTTTTCCGGGAAGTAGTTGGCTTTTTTTAGGTCTTCTTGAAAGTCATGGAGGTCATACGTAACATCCACATTACGAATTACGTATTTCAAGACCTCCGACTTCAGTTGATGATGCTGAATTTTTAAAATATTATCAGATTTAATGCCAGAGACTAACCTGTTGTGTGTTTCTTCATCTTCACATTTAACCTTGATGGTTTCAGCTCTGCCCGTATGAACGGCGATCTTTTCGACTGGAACATGCTTCTCGAGCTCAGTTAAAATCGTCTTAAACGGGATGCCATGAGTCCGCACGATAATTGGCGGTACATACCTCTTCGTGATCCTATGGTCTTTATTAGCCGAGCGACCTTGTACATTCTTCGGATTCCTCATTCTAGTCGCGCTGACGACTTCTTCGTTTACTCTGGAGACGGTCTTTAGGTTATCGATCCTCGTGCCTTTTCTGAATTTTTTATTAGTGACACTAATCCAGGGACTGTCATCCACTTCTTCATCAGTTCCGTCAGAGTGACTTCTCTTACAGCCACCGTTTGTCGAACAGTCACTATTTTCTATTATATCCATATACTCCATACTATTAGAAGAGGAAATAGTTTTTAAGACATTACTTACCTTGCTGTTATCAACTGGATTATCTTCCGTGGAGATACTTGCCTTCGGAGTCCCGGAGCATTTCCCAAAGGCTTCCTTAAGTTCGCTTATCTTGTCAATAACATCTCTACGAGAGTCCTTAATTTCCTTATTGATACCTTCGAACTTCTCCTCAAAACGTTTGTGTAGGGATTCGACTTTTTCCTCCAGTGCACTATACTTAGCGTTTATTTCATCCCGGAGGGCTTCTAACATTTCGTTGAACACTAGGTCAAAAGCAGCAAACCTAGCATCCAAGCAGGCATCCCGGTAGGCCTTTTCGCAGGACACAGTTTTACCATCCGCCACTAGCAAATGCTCTTTAGCCGACTTCAAATTGGTTAATTTGGACGAATCCATCATATATAAATGTATAGAACCCAGGGGGGGGGGAGTAACCTCGCAGCTAGATGTGTGCTAAAGAAGCCGTCCTAAGAAGGACGCACCTAGCTCTGAGAAAAAAGAACAAGTCAGGTTTGCGAGAAAATTAATTCTACGCCAGGGACCCGCTCGTGAATGATTAGAATAATAATAGATGATATGAGAAAATGTCCTTAGTTAGGTTTTCGAGGAAATTAATCCCAACGCCAGGGACCCAGAAGGATAATGAGCGTCTTGATGTACTGGTTTACGGGAATATTAATTCAAACGCCAGAGACCAGCACATAAGACGTAACAGAAGGTGAATATCGCCCTGAAAAGGGCGCACCGTGAAATGAGAATAATGAAATGATACCTGAAAAGAGAGTAGAGTGATACCTTGAAGAGCTAGTCCGTTTTGATCTTCCTGATCGTCCTCAGCCTAGGTTCCGTCCAGATAATATCCATATCCCAATGACAATCTACAATCGACAATCGACAATCGAACAGTGCAGGTAAAACGAAACGAGTGGTCCGAAAGCAACGCTTTCACTGCCATACTCGTCCAGAAAGTAACCACGGGAAGTACACTGAACTAGGCAAGAAGCCAGATGAAACCTAGTTAAGTCATCCAGAGGATAAGATGGAGTCCTTTCCTATCAGGACGATAGTGTTGATTGTTGATTGACGAGGGACAAGGGACACGAGGAGCTAGGAGATCCAATATTCGGGAAATATCGCCTTTTGGATGTCGTCGAAATTGATGTCCAGGAGGTGGCGTGGCCTGCGATGTCTAAGAAGGCTTCTGAAGGTAAGCGGGTGCTCAAGAATACCGGCAACCAGAGGATTGGGATGGTCCTTCATCTTCGGAAGCAGCTTTTTCATCAATTCCTGGACGTGATTTCCAATGGGAGGTATCTCAAAATCGTCGGCAATAGAAGTATTTGTTGCAACTCTCCTGTCGAGTTGAGCAATGGTCCTCAAGGTAACGTTTTGGAAAGTTTGGAGGTCCTTCCATCTGGACTTACATATTGTGGCCCAGGCAGGCATACCATATAACAGAATGGTCCGGATTACCATTTTATATAGCAAAAGTTTTCTATCTATTCCAAGAGCGCTGTTTCGCCCCAGGAGGGCGACCAGGCTGAACTTTGCCTTCTTAGCCTTATTGATAGCATAGGAGACGTGGTCACCCCAATTTAGCTTAGCATCTATCACCACTCCGAGGTATTTGTAATTCTTCACCCATTCGAGCTCTCTACCCGAAAGAAGGAGAGGCTTCGGTGGTTTCCGAAGTTTCTTGGTAATAAACATAGCTTTGCACTTGTCGACGTTTAGTTTGAGTCTCCACTTAGCAAACCATTTCTCGCACTTATGTAAGGCATTCTGCAATCGAGATATGACATGAGCGGGAACGCGAGCAGTGGTCATGATGGACGCGTCGTCAGCGAACAGATACAGCCTGCATTTTGTAAATGTTGGGAAGTCATGGATGAAAAAGTTGAAGAGTGCAGGGCCAAGAACAGAACCCTGGGGAACACCAGCTTTGACGTCACACGGGTTTGACAAGGAGCAGCCAACCTTTACTCGAAATATCCTGTTCGACAGAAAGGATCTAATCAAGGCAATAAGATCGTCCGGAAATCCACAAGTAATCATTTTGTGTATTAGGCCTTCGTGCCGAACCTGATCAAAAGCTTTTCGGACATCCAAAAACACAAGACCACCATATTTAGCGCAGTTAAGAGGAGTGTTTAAATCTGCAACAAGCCTCCAGATCTGGAGTTGGCAGGAGTGACCTGGTCGAAAGCCGAATTGCTCTTCACGAACAAGATTGTTAGCCACACAGAAGTCGTTAAATCTCTTAAGAATGATGCGTTCAAACACTTTTGATAGCATAGGTAACAAGCTTATAGGCCTATAGCTGACAGGAAGAGCAGGGTTTAGACCAGGCTTCGGTATGGTAACGATTACAGACTCTTTCCACTTGACAGGAAAGTAACCATGTCTCCAGCAGTCATTCATGGCCCTGGTAATAGTCGCAACAACATTAGGAGGTAAGTTCTTGAGAGTGCTATTAGTGATGGAATCGATACCTGCTGCTTTCCTGCTTTTAAGATGCTTGATGACATCGGAGATTTCCTGAACACCAATAGTGTCCTCACAGGTAGAAATACGATGAGTGACCTCGTATGCGATACATCCATCGTTTACAAGACGAATATTTGGGAAATTATCCGGGTCGTTCTCACCAGGAGTGGTAAATTGTTTAACCAGGGATTCGGCGATCAGTTGAGCTTTATCTTGGTCGCCCGTGACAGCATTGCCATTTGCGGTAAGCAGCGGTGGTAAGTTGATGGGTCTGTTTCCTCTTAGAGCCCTTACAGTACCCCAGAGCGAGTTGTCCTGGACTGACAGGGCCTTTAGCTTTTCGCTCCATCTTTGAGTACGTAAAGGTCCTCTTCCTGGACCTTTCGAGCTAGCCTGTTGTATTTCGTCTTAAAGAAGGGAAGTCGTTTACGCTGCCATAACCTTCTATAGGAATTTCTTTCAAGTATGAGACGCCTGATGTAAGTAGGGAGGTCGAGATGTTCAGGACGCTTTCGATCAGTAGTGAAAGTACTGGAAGCCGTAGCATCATTGATAACCCGAGTAATAGAACTGATATTTGCATTAATATCCTCGTTGTCAATAACCTCCTTATATGGAATGCTGTTTTCTCTAAGGATATCCCTGAAGAGTTTCCAGTCTTGTTTGGAGCGAAGCCCAATCTTTACATCGATGTTTAAGCCCTCAAAGATAAGCATCACTGGACGGTGGTCAGAGGATAAGTCGTCGACTGTGAAAATATTATAGGGCTTAAAGAATCCTTTAAGCACTACAACGTCCAGCACGTCGCTGACAGGAGAATGGTCACAGTAGTATGTGTCATCAAGGGGTCCAGCAACAAAGGTGTCAATCTCGTTTAGAGTATATCCATAGAGGATATTGCCATTTTGGTTGAAGCATTTGGAGTTCCATGTAGGGTGCTTAGCATTAAAGTCTCCCGCCATAACCACTGGAATGGGCCCAGAGAGCAGCTCATCAAGCTCGCACGGTCCAAGCTTGTGCCTAGGAGAATTATACAAAGAGGTGAATTTAATTTCACCTGCGTCGGCGTCATTTATTATCACGGAAACAGCTTCCATTCCTACATAATTCGGAGTGACAGTCTCACGATGATCAATGCCATCTTTGACAATGATAGCTGCTCCACCAAATGCTTGACTGGCGTTGCTACCCAGAGGTCGATCCTTTCGATAAACATGATAACCCGGCAAGTTAAAAGCCTGAGTTGATCTCAGGTGCGTCTCACACACGAAAGCTATGTCAATATTCCAATTAATGATGAAATTGTAATATTCGATGCGCTTCCGATAGATTCCCCTGGCGTTCCATATATTGCAACGAAGCTTCCCGTGGGTAATTGTTCTGTAGCGGTGTCTGTCCATGGTCAGTTCTTGATTTCGTGGGACGCAGCCTGTGGCAGTACGTTGCCACTTTCCTTACAGAGGTTAAGAAGGTTACCCAGACTCCTATAAATGCTACGCAATTGGATTGGATCGACCGCATCTGAATGAGAAGAGCTGGATGCGACTGAAGCATAGGTTCTGCCATCAACTACTTTAGTGGTTTTGATCCTTTTGACTTGGGGATATTTCGGACACTTGGTGTAACTTGAAGTATGCTGACCATCACAACGAATGCATTTAGGGGGGTCTTTACCCTTTACATTTGTACAGTCCCTCGACTGATGGTCACCTGCGCACTTGTTACATCTAGGCGATTCGGTGCAACCTTGGGAGACGTGGCCAAAACGTAAACAGTTGTAACATTGTAAGGGCCTTTTGTTGCCTCTAAACAATTCAACAATTACAGCAAGGGGACCAACACGCTTTAAACTCAAAAATGACTTATTGTGCTCAGTGTTTTGGAGTAGAACTAACACCAGTGTCATTTCAACGGAACCGTTAGCTTTTTTCAGCCTGATTGCCTTTTCAGGATAATAATTTGCCTTCCTGAGATCTTCACAAAAGTCTTCCAGGTCATACGTTGTGTCAACATTTCGGACAACATATTTCAGCAGCTTTTCTGATTTGAGCTGATGATGCTGGATTTTTAGCACATCGTTATTCTTTACTCCAGATACTAGAATTTTGTGCGTATCCTCATCAAGACACTTAATTTTAATGGTGTCTTTGCGACCAGTGTGGCAGATGATTTTATCTAAAGACACATGTTTTGTGATTTCCTCTAGAATTTCCTTGATTGGTTTTCCGTGATGACGAATAATAATCGGAGGAATGTAAATAACTCCCTTTCCATGGGTGGCATTGCTTTGGGAATAACCAAGTTTGGCTTTGTTACCTCGTATGGCTACAGAAACACCATTTTTGACATCGACAGTAGACTGAATGTTGTCTATCCTAACACCACCTTTGTTTCTTTTATTCTGCGCAATACGCCAGTTACCTCCATCACTGTCAGCAGAATCATTTTCGTGCCTTCTTTTGACGCTAGTTCGTATTGAGAAGTTTCCTTCGTCGACTGCTTCCAGGCAAGTAGAAACATTTTCATTATTATGTGTTGCATCAGGATTTACTACTATCATGGGCGAATCAGAAGTAATGGGAGAACCCATAAACTCCTTGATAATATTGCCAAGGTTAGCAAAGCCATTGGCAGTCTCTAAGCTAGCACTCTTAATATCACTTTTTAAACTATCAATTTTGCTACCAAGTTCCTTAGAGAGCGCTTCCACTCTTGATTCTAACTCTAAATATTTGCTGTACAGTTCAGTACGTAATGCCTCAAGTTGTCCGTTGATAATAATGTCAAACGCCAGAAATCTCGGATCCTTACACGCATCTTTGTAGGCCAGGTCACAAGGTAACACTTTACCATCAGCATACTTAACAGTGCCTGATGTCATCATGAAGCAGGTGTGGTGCTGGGTTTTGCCGTCCTTAGAAGGACGCACCTACTCAAAACGACTCAGTATAAATGAATTTTTAGTCTTCTTGGAAAATCCACCGATGTACTGAAAGTCGTCCAGACTGCAATAGGTATGTCGTCGTCCGTCAAGTGGTAGAATCGTCGTGCAGTAGCAGCAGCAGGATCAACGAAATCGTGTAGTCGTGTAGTCGTTGATCCGTTGACAATCTACAATCGAAACAGCTGAGTATTTATAAAGAACAATAACCAATAAAAGAAAAGCATAAAAATCACTTTCTCTGATTGGTTACTTGGGTCAACCACCGAATTAGAGGGGAGTCGCTGATTGGGCCTCTATCTAGGTTAAGTAATAAATTACTATCCGATTGTTGGATAGCAATGCTTTCAAAAGCATCCAGCAGGTGTTTCTTGTTAATTGATTTTATCAGATGTACATTGTTGCTAGGAAAATCGTGGCCTGTGTCGATTGAATGTTTTGCTATGGAGAACAGGCTGCTTCTTCCATTCTTCCTGTGTCCCATATGCTCCTTATATTTGCTTTCAATGTTTCGCAACGTTTGCCCTTTGTAAAACATAGGGCATTGGGCACACTTTATTACATAGATTCCTGAAATGAGAAGTGGCGGTATTTTGTCTTTCGGGTTGGGGAAAATGTTCTTGGCTTGGTTAGGGTTACTGTAAGAAATAGAAAGATCAAAAGACTTAAAAACTGTGCTGAGACCTCTGATTAGTTGTTTGTTGAAAGGTAATGAGATGGTTCTTCCCTTTGTTGGAGATTATCCTGCTCCTGGATGAAGTGTTGAAGTTGCGTGCTATACTTGACCTTGTATTCGAAAAACATAGGGTCCGCATCCAGGTGGAGGTGAAATTTTTGCTCCTAAAGACGCAAAAGACAAAGAACTATTGTACGATCTTATATTTTCACGAAAATTCTTGTAATACTGATGATCAGGTTTTGAAAGCATTTCACGGAGAAAAATTGGATATTCTGAAGGTTAATTGTGAGCATTGATTGGGGTATCAAGACGAACTTTTCCAAAATGACAACAACTTCTGAATTCTTTTACTCCTCCTGACGATCGTTCAAGTTCAAATTTTTTTGCACCACAAAAACGACAGATTACATTCATTGGTCAAGTATAGTGAGCTTTAGTGGTTTCAATAATGTGATTTCTTTCAACAATTTGACTTCTATCTCGAACTTGACGATGTCTTTCATTATCTTGACGACGTCTTTTTTGAGAACTTTCAAAATTTCCATTCTCCTTGCCTCTCTGTGTGCATTTCTATTATTTAATCTTACAACTCTTGCCTGTTGTGGTGTCTCGATCAATGCAAACGCTGAGCTTCTGTATTTGCTGTTCTTCTTCTTTCAGTTTGTTCATTTCGTTCATTTTGTTGTCTTCGAACATTTTCTCGTCGTTCAAGTTCAATTCTGGCTGCAGTTCTTCTCAACTGCCTTGGTTCAACATTTTCTGAAATATTTCTACGTCTTGGCATGATTTCAGTTGTGAGGAGACGATTCAAACTTAAAAAGTTAGTTGAAAACAGAATAATGCAATTAAGATTCAGGAAAACAATGTAGGTGGTGTGTTGGATTATTTAGGTGTGAGAAAATATTGTTGGCTGGTTTTTAGATTTTGATTATCTTCTATCTATATATGTAAAGCGCAATGTAAATACGTTTGTCCGGTTGGAAAATAAAATGCAACTTGGAAGCAAGCTATAAAGTTGAAATTAAAATATAGCTGTGTAATATTACCATAATAATGGGAAAAATCTAAAACTGGACATAAGTCTCTCAAGAACACAGAAATTAATAATCTTTAGGTCTAGAAATAGACTTGGGTTTATGTTCGTTTGCTTGGATGTGTGATGTTTGTATGTTGCTTTAAAAATGTTTGATAAATTGATACATGCCATAGGTTTCCATCACGATCTATAGATATTCATGGTTATCGAGCTCCATTGTTAAAATGAAGCTAAAGTTTCTAGCTCCCGGTAGGGTAGGAACTCTATTGAAAAGTGGCGCTGCATGTACAATCGGCCCAACTGCGCCTGCAGCGCCGCCCTATCGATAGATAGAAATTTTACTTTCATTTTCAGTTTCAATGAAAAACTCTATCGCAGATTACGGTCGGCCTTAGTCAACACCTCCTAAATTTAAAGCCTCTGCACAGAAACGTCATACATTGTTACATCATATTAGTGCATTGTTATTCGTATTTCTACCAATAAGAAGCCCTGAATTTGGACTACTATTATGATGTAACAATATATGACGGTTTTCGTGCGATCTATGCGGCACCTGGCGCCACCTGTTTTCCTTAGCTTCTGGAAACAATAGAAAATGGCCAAAGCTCGATGACCATGTATATCTATAGACTGTAGTTTCCATCTTAGATTTAGGAATCGGTATTTTTTCGTTTTTTAAAAACAATGAACTTTACATTGTTACTTTGAATAAGATCAGGCGACTATTTAGTCACGGCCTCCTAGCAACACCACCTCTACTCAAAGCCTGAGTGCGAAAACGTCATACACTGTTACATCACAATCATCCACGGTAGGGTATTGTTGATCATATTTCTACCAATAATAAGCCCGAAATTGTTCCTACCGTAGGTGATGTAACAATGTAAGTTTTTTCCGTGAGCAGGCTTTCTCTCTAGGCAATATTGCTAACACCTCCTCAACAGAAAGCCTATGCGCAAAAAATGTATACATTGTTAGATCATCATACATAGGCATTGTTTATTGCCCTATATTATGACTTCTTATGATCATGTAATAATGTATGACTTTTGAGTGCACAGGCTTTCTTTCTAGGTGTTGGTATTGCTCCTAGAAACCAGGGCTGTGGAACGAATTGATTTACGTTATGTTATAACGTTACGTTACGCATTTTGTTATTAGGTTTCGTTACGTTATGCTTTTTGTTACTTGATTTCGTTATGCTAGGTGTTACGTTACTGAATATCGTTATCTTAGAAAATAACGTTATCATAACGTTTTAAAGCAAAGCTAGGGAACGAATTGATTTACGTAATGTTATAACGTTACGTTACACATTTTTTTATTACGTTTCGTTACGTTATGCTTTTTGTTACTTGATATCACTATCTTAGAAAATAACGTTATCATAATGTTTTAATAATAATATTTTATTTTTTTGTATGAGAAGGACTTCATGCTTGAATGACAAGATATTTTAATGTCAGTCACCCCCCTATTATCAATGGGCTCCTCCAGAACCCCAACACTCCTGATTATATGCATTGTATATTTCCTACGCTTGTTTCCCGCAGCCTAGATTTTGTTATGTTTCCGTTATTATCCCGCTTTAAGAAATTTCGTTACGTTATACATGATACCGCTATTAATATCGTTATTTCGTTACGTTTTAGTTACGTTCCACAACCCTGATATCGTTATTTTGTTACGTTTCCGTTACACTCCGCAGCCCAGTTTTGTTATGTTTCCGTTATTATCTCGCTTTAAGAAATTTCGTTACGTTAAGCATTATAATACCGCTAATAATATCGTTATTTCGTTACGTTTCAGTTACGTTCCACAGCCCTGCTAGAAACTACCAGGCCTGAACATGACGTCAATGATGTATTGTTGAAGCACTGAGATTGTGACGTTGAACTAACTTCTGTAAAACAACATCACCTAAAGATGCCTGCGCACAGAAATTTCATATATTGTTACATCATCATACCTAGTCATAATTGCGGGCTTATCATTGGTAGAAATGCGATTAAAGATGACTACTTATGACATTTTAACAATGTATGACGTTTCCGCGCTCAAGCCTTGTCTTTAGGTGGCGTTGTGTAAAAGCACCACCGGTTCGACGTAACAATGTTTTATCTTTTCCATGTTCAGGCCAGGTAGTTTCTAGAAGGCCGTGATTTAGTGCCATTGCCTGTCTTTTTCGTCGATGCTTGCCTTAATGATTGTCAAGAGAAATTTTGATAAAAAGTAATTATTAATAAAAAAAAATTAATAATAAAAATAATTATTATTTCTTTTTTTTTAAATCTTTGGAGACATGTAAGAAATTATTCTAAAACAAATAAGACAAATAAGAGAATAAAACTTCTAGGGCTCAAATACAACTGCTCAAGCTTTTGCATGAAAAGGTAATGATGCTTTCGCTAATGAGCTAATAACTAGAGAAAATTTATTTTTGTAATATAGACAGAAATAATTCAATACTGATGGCGCTTCTCTGATATTCTAAAATGTTGAGGATACAATGTGGAATTTTCCTGGGCAAACCCAAATAAACAGGAAATGCCAGTGCGAGCTTTTTAAAGAATTCTTTTCGTTTTTTCAAAGTGAATATTAATCTCCGACGTCATAAAGCATCTTAAAAGCAGGAAAGCAGCAGGTTTGGATTCTATCACAAACAGTGCCCTTAAGAACTTGCCTCCTAGTTCCGTCTCGATTATTACCAGGGTCATAAATGACTGCTGGAGACATGGATACTTCCCTGACAAGTGGAAGGAGTCCGTCATCATTACGATACCAAAGCCTGGTCTGAACCCTGCCCTCGCTGTCAGCTACAAGCCCATAAGCTTACTACCTAAGATGTCAAAAGTCCTTGAACGTGTTATTCTAAGGAGGTTTAATGCTTTCTGCGTGGCCAATAATCTTGTTCGTGAGGAGCAATTCGGGTTTCGCCCGGGTCACTCTTGCCAACTACAGCTTTGGAGGCTTGTTGCTGATCTAAACACTCCCCTTAATTGCGCCAAATACGGTGGTCTTATCTTTCTAGATGTACGGAAGGCTTTTGATCAGGTCTGGCATAACGGCCTGAGATACAAGATGATTACTTGTGGCTTTCCTGACGAGCTGATCGCTTTGATTAGTTCCTTTCTGTCGCACAGGACTTTTTGTGTCAAGGTTGACTGCTCCATGTCTAACACTTGTGACATCAAGGTTGGTATTCTCCAAGGCTCTGTCCTGGGCCCTGCGTTATTCAACTTCTTAATTCACGACTTCCCAGCATTTACAAAGTGCGAATTATACCTGTTTGCTGACGATGTGTCCATCATGACTTGTGCCCGAAATCCCGCTCAAGTCATATCTCGGTTACAAAAAGCTGTGCATCTGTTTGAGAAATGGTTTGCTAAGTGGAGGTTAAACCTGAACGTAGATAAATGCAAAGCCATGTTCGTTACCAAAAAACTTAGAAAACCCCCGAAGCCAATCTTCCTATCTGGCAAGGAGCTCGAGTGGGTAAAGAACTATAAATACCTCGGAGTTGTGATAGATGCCAAGCTAAATTGGGGCGGCCATCTCTCTTATGCTGTCAACAAGGCCAAGAAGGCGAAGTTTAGTCTAGTTGACCTTCTGGGACGAAACAGTTCGCCTGGAGTGGACAGCAAACTTTTGCTATATAAAATGGTAATCCGAGCCATTCTTCTGTATGGTATGCCTGTCTGGGCTACAACCTGCAAATCCAGATGGAAGGACTTACAAACATTCCAAAACATCACCCTGAGGACCATTGCCCAACTCGACAGGAGAATAGCAACAAATACTTCCATTGCTGACGATTTTGGTATACCTACCATTGGAAACTACGTTAAAGAGTCGCTGAAGAAGCTTCTTCCGAAGATAAAGAACCATCCCAATCCTCTGGTTGCAGGGGGTATTCTTGAGCATCCGCTCACCTTTAGAAGCCTCCTTAGACATCGCAGGCCTCGTCACATACTGGACGTCAACTTCGATGACATCCAAAAGGCCATCTTCCCACCCAACTGGATCACTTAGCTCTTCCACGTCCTATCGTCAATCAACAATCAACTTTATCGTCCTGTTAGGAAAGGACTCCTCCTTATCCTGTGGATGACTTAACCAAGTTCATCTGGCTTCTTTTCTAATTCAGCGTACTTCTTTCGGCTGTAATACTGGATGAGTATGGCAGTGGAAGCGTAGCTTCCGGACCGCTCGTTTTGTTTTTCTTCTTTTCGCTGTTCGATTGTCGATTGTCGATTCCATGCGCTGTTCGATTGTCGATCGTTTAGCACACACTAACCTAGTTCCTTGTTTTGAAGACTTCACAACTGTAAGTAGACTTCATAGTTTTTAGGCTGATTTATTGCGTTCATGAAGACATATTTGCAAGTAACGATTAATTTTTGACTTCTTAGAGTGTTTATAGTACTAAACTATAACAGGGTGACTAGCGACCGGGAAAACCTGGAAAAGTCAGGAAATTTTACAAAAAATCAGAGAATTTTACAAAATCAGCAAAATAAATGCGAAATAGGAACGAAAAATATCAATAATATTCTATCAAAATAGATTTTTTTGCTGCTTATGGTCAGGGAAAAAAACTTGACCAACCGGGGAAAGTCAGAGAATTATACGAAATCGTTTTGCTAGACACCCTGCTATAAGTTTCAAGATTTTAGAGGTTTTCCCCCGAATTTGAAGGATTTTGGGGTCTGTGATTCAGGTTTTCTGGTTTTCGACCTCCAAACACTGGTTTAAAGGAACCATATGTTTCATGAAAACTTTTAATGCTAGGATATGGTATGTAATATATCAAATAATTTGGAATGATATGTCATGAATGAATATAACTTACAATTAATGATTATCCAAACTGGCTCAAAGCAACGTGGTTAATCAGTGAACCAGTTTATCCATTAATTCTATGTTATAGAATTAATTCTACGTTATACAAATTTCACAAGATGATGGTTTCACTACACAAGGTGCCTTTTATTCAATTTCGACTATCAATAATTTTAGGTTATATTCAATCATGACACATCATTCAAAGTTGTTTTATATGTTGCATGCCCTATTTTAGAATTGAAAGTTCCAATGAACCATAATGGTTCCACTAAACAAGTTTACTTAGTACCTGCAACGTGTATTTAGCTGGGCAAATTAAAGGTAAAGACAAGACACGCAACAGTTTATAGAGCAAATACTGAACAAAAGCTTATATAAAAGCAAAAGAAGATAAAAACTTATAGCTCCGCTCCAGACGAACTCACATAAGGGCGATGAGATTGTTGTTGATTGTTTCTCCTTCCCTCCAATCTGTCAATGCGGTAGAGCTCGCTGCTCTTCCGACGGGCCTTTCCATGCAGTAGCACCTCTCTCTTTTCTCTCCCAATCACTAGTCGTTCTCCTCCTTCTGCCTCTTCCAAACTCGGCGCTGGAATTCCTTTCTTCGCCCAGTTTTGTCCGGGTGTGTTGATAAAACTGACAGCGTTGCTGAATCGAAAGCAAACGACGACGTCATCGAATTCGTGTTGATATTCGAGTTTCGTGACACGCTTGCCCTCCCCAACTGCAGATCTTCCTGCGTGTTGATGTAAGACACGGCGTTTGCCTTGTAAAAGGACTTAGACAGCGTATCCGCTAAGACGTTGTATTCTGACCTGATGTAGCGGAGCGTTATATTGAAATCCATGACCTGCTGTAACACTTGCACCTGAAGTCTAGACAATTTTGCTTGTGTTAACAACATTGACACCACCTGGTTATCAGTATAGATAACTGTAGGCACGTGTTGTACGTAGTGATGCCAGAGTCTCTTAGCGTGGGCGACTGCCAGAAGCTCCTTGGCATATATAGACAAGTGCGTCTCATCTGCCCTGAAATGCCGAGATTCATAGGCCACAGGGAATAATTTCCCTCCATAGACTTGTGTGGCGACAGCTTCTATGGCCTCTTCAGAAGCATCGCACAAGATGTGGAGCTCTTTATCTGGCTTAAATATTTTTAAGATGCGCGGGGTTGTCAACGCCTTTTTCAATTCTTCAAATACCTTTTGCTGGGGTATCTCCCACTGGTATGGCGAATCTTTCTTCAACAAGTCAAATAATGGCCCCGTCACCCTGGCATAATTCACTATTAAGTGCCGGTAAAACTGCACCGTGCCCAAGAAGGATCTTAATTGGTGGACGTTATTGGGCACCGGCCACTGAACGATCACCTGCGTCAGTTTAGTTTCACATGCTTTACCTTCACTGGTTAGTTTGAATATTCTACCTCTTCCAGCCCTACCTGGTACTTGGATGGGCATGGGTAGAATTCATTATCATGGAGTCGCTGTAACACCTTCCTTAATCTCTTCTTTAATTGCGATATATTTTGGGCATAAAGCAAGGATGTTGTCAAAATAGGCTACGACGCCCCGGTTAATGAGACCCTGCAGCGCCTCATTGATGGCATTGGCAAACGTCGCAGCTGCACCTTTGAGACTGAAAGGCATTACTCGGTACTCAAAAAGACCAAATCTTGTCTTGAATGCCATAAGCGGGATGTCGGACGGATGCATACGGATATGATGATATGCCTGCAGGATATCGAGTTTGGCGAAAATTTTTGCTTTCTCCAGCCTTTCAATTAGCTAATCAGTATGAGAGACGGGATAGAAATTGTCCCTCATCATCTTGTTAATTTTTCAGAAGTGCACGCATAACCTCAACTTTCCGTCTTTCTTAACTACAAATAAGATAGGGGAAGCGAATGAAGAAGTTGAAGGCTGGATAAATCCCTTACCTATCAGCTCCTGTAGTGTTTTATGGAGCTCCTCCTCCTTGTTACGTGATAACGGATATAATGGGGAGTTGTAGGGCACGAAGGTTTGCTCAAGATGCATCTCATGTTGCGTCAGTCACT
>JAHWFO010052656.1:164298-183515 GCA_023313115.1 Rhysida immarginata | reverse complement strand
TATCATTATTTTCTCGTGATAGTCACTCATGGCACGTTGTTACGAGTGGTTTGATATATTACATGCAATATCCTAGCATTGAAAGTTCCAATGGTACCACTTGGTTCCATTAATACACGTACTACTAAACAATTCAGACATCACTATATACCGCTATATTCATTCATGAGACATCCTTGCACGTACACGTGCCATTAGACCGATACTTGCTATCACTAGTTACTCTTTTATATTCGTTCATGATATGTTGTGACAATTTGTTTGATATATTACTTGCCATATCTTGTTATAGGAAATGTTTAAGAGGGTATCATAATGGTACCATTAAAACACGTGCTATTAGAGCACGTACTTATTCCTGCTATCTCACGTTCGTACTTCTGCGTACTCTGTCCCATTTTAATGGATTGGTGAAAACAGACTGTGAAAAAGTTAATTCGTTTTCAAGTTATCGTAATAAATGCTAAGCTCCCTAGGAATAAAAAAATTCTCTTGATTTAGGGACCGAACTGCCCTTTTAATAATCGTCAAACACGTGCATCTTGCACGCACACCATCTCATTAATGTTTAAAGCACGCGCAGAACCGAACCCATGTTCTCAACACGCGTTTTACCAAATGCGAGGATAATTCGTTTCTTCCAGCAATTCAAGACATGATTGAATGAATTGTGAGATTGCAATACATGCAATTCAATACATGCAACGCAATGAATTGTGGGATTGTCTACAGACGGACGGACGGACGGACGGACGGACGGACGGACGGACGGACAGCTGGACAAACCGATCACATAAGCACATTTCTATATATAGAAAATGTGCTAAAAATAGATAAAGTCGAGTCCGATAAAGGCTTTAACGTTAGTGGAACTTAGCAATTCAATCCGCACACTAAAATTAGAAAGCAAAGGAAAAAGCTATAATTAAAAATAATTTAATTAACAAAACACTCTTCCTATATTATTTTCTTTTTTCTTTGCACTAAACGTTTCACAAACGCTTGATAAAAAAATTAAACACACTAGAAAAACGGAAGGTTAACGTAATGGCTGGTTTCTCAGTGTAGAAGCTAGGCTAACACGAACCCCAGCTCGTGAAGGAAATACGCCGCCATGCTGAACAGCCATAATCCTCGAACGCACATCGCATATACTAAATTTTCGGCATGACAGCTCTTTGGATGTCGCCTTAAATAATTTGGCATTTCTGCCTACAACGAAATGGCCACTTACGAGTGTAGAAGTCCATTCGATGACGGTTCTACGAAGCACTCGCGGCTGCTCGGTCTCATACCGTTGCGGAGGCAAAACACTGCTTTCGTTTCCTCTTTGCCACGTTAGCAAAATCTCCGCCGGGCTCACTTCACTGCACGGCGTGCTCTCCGCTCCAGACGAACTCACATGCGGCGATGAGCTTGTTGCTGAGGGCGGGAAACGCTTTCTCCTTCCCTCAAATCTGTCAATGTTGTAGAGCTCGCTGCTCTTCCGACGGGTTTTTCCATGCGAGTTGCATGCAGGAGCACCTCTCTCATTTCTCTCCCGTTCACTTGTCCTTCTTCTCCTTCAGCCTCTTTCAAACTCCGCGCTGGAATTCCTTTCTTCGCCCTGATTGGTCCGGGCGTGTTGATGAAGCCGACTACGTTGCTGACGTCGCCTCGCCCTCCTCTCCAAATGATAAGAGAATCGAGAGCGAAAGCGAACGACAACGTCATCGGAATTCATGTTAATATTCGAATTCCGATAGAGTACCAATTTCGACTAATATTTATTTTACGTTATATTCATTCAAGACACATCATTTTAAGTTGTTTGATATATAACATGCCATAACTTGTCACTGAACGTTTTTGAGAATGTCATATAGGTACCATTAGAGCATGTGCCATTGTATAAATTACAACCATCTTCAAAATAGTTCATTCGTGGAACCATATTCATTAATTGGCGACAATGGTAATTACTAAACGCTTCTATCTCATCATTACGATTTGTTTGATGTATTACTTACTATACAATGAGTGAGCATATTATTATGACCACCTGACAAGTTTATGCAAATGCGCGCATGGACATCACCACAATATTGCTAGTGGGCCGGACCAATATAAAAAGAAGCTGAGTGTCGTCAACAGCAGTAGACGTGTTCTATTCTTCAACTATGGATAAACGACGCGATTTAACAGCATTCGAACGCGGGATGATTGTAAGTACTCGGAGCTATGGAGCGAGTATCCTCGAAACAGCAGCATTCATGGAGTGCTCAATAGCAGCCATCATTAAAGTAGTCAAAGACTGGATGGTTGGCTGCAAAACGGGGTGTGAACGTTCGCATTGTGGCCGCCCAAGGATGGTCGATGATCGGACAGAGCGGAGACTGTCACGACTGGTAAAGGATAACAGATGGGCAACTGTGCATCAAATCACTGCTGACCTTAATCAGGGATCCTCCAAACCGGTCTCTGAATGCACTGTCCGCCGCACACTGCATTGCATGGGATACAGAAGCTGATGACCTGTCTGCACACCTTTGCTGTCTGC
The DNA here is from genome assembly GCA_023313115.1 of Rhysida immarginata. Lineage (NCBI taxonomy): Eukaryota > Metazoa > Arthropoda > Chilopoda > Scolopendromorpha > Scolopendridae > Rhysida > Rhysida immarginata. The sequence continues at coordinate 180,976 of JAHWFO010052656.1, read as the reverse complement.
AGCCAACAAGCGGAAACGACTGCAATTCGCTCAGAAGCACAAGGACTGGACTATCGAGCACTGCAAACAAATCATGTGGTCTGACGAGTCACGATTCCAGTTACGCTGATACTCGCTCCATGCAGACAGCCTCATGAGAATCTGGCAGAAACAGCACGAAAGCATGGACCCCGCATGCATGAATACACCTCTTCAGGCCAGTGCGAGCAGTCTTATTGTCTGAGGAATGTTTTCCTGGCATGCGTTGGGTCCGTTAATACGTGTTGAACAACGTCTGGATGGCACAGCATACATCCATATCGTCGCCGATCAAGTTCACCCTGTCATGCTGATGGCGTACCCCAATGGAGATGGCTACTTCCTGTAAGACAATGCGCCATGCTACAGAGCTCGTATTGTGCAGGAGTGGTTGCAGGAACATAAGGGGGACTTTACCTTACTTCGGTGGCCCTCACAATCCTCAGATGTCACTCCAATTAAGCATTTGTAGGACGAAGTCGAACGAACCATCTGGATCCACCACCGTCCAATCTAGCACAACTAGACAGAGCTATCCATCAGGCATGGTGTCAGATTCCTCAAATTTCTCCACGATGAATCACCGCAGTATTAAAGGCAAATGGTGGCCCAACGAGATACTGACAGGGTGGTCATAATAATATGCACACTCAGTGTATCTTCCCATAGAAAAATGCTAAAAGGTACCATATTCATGGCCTGACGAGAAGAGATTTTGAAAATCTTTCGTAGCCTTAGAGGATTTAGAGTTACGGACGGACAGACACGTTTCCCCGCACTGATAGCATATAGCACCCTCGGTATTTAATAATTCCCACTAGAGGGTAAGGGAGAGTGGGGGTAACAGTAACGCTTTTTTAATTTTATTATGTAAATTATTTTGTTTCTTTGATTTAAATTTTATGAATTTTTGTCTGTTTATTTTCTAATTTGAAAACTGCATTTTCTATTTTGAAAACCACTTTTTTATTTTGACAAGATTATTTTTTTTTCATTTGAAAAGTACATTTTTTCATTTAAAAAGATTATTTTTTCGATTGAATACTACATTTTATCAATTGCAAAAAGCTGTAGAAGAAATAAATTTATCTTATCATTGTATTTATGATAAAGAATTAATTATAACTATTTGCGAATAACGACATTTTATGTGTAGTGTATCCTGATGATGGATAAACAAGTAATTTATTTTTCTAAACAGGAATGAACTAGTTAGATTAAAAATGGAAAAACCAATTTTATATTAGCTCGTAATAGCCATTTGGTAAATTTTACAGGTTCGCTGTACAATTTAGATGTCCTATGGATTTTCGAGAATATCCCTTTGATAACCAGACTTGCAAGTTTGAAATTTCTTATTGTAAGTATAATAATTTAGAATAAATAGTAATTCTTTCTCTTTTTAAGCGTAAAATACAAAGTATACAGGGAATTACATTCGAAAATAGCAAACTAGATGCCATAAATTTTGTCAGAAAATTCTAAAAATGCAGAGAACATGGGAGAAATTAATTATTCTGATAATTCTTTACACTTTCCCAAGATTACTGCAGTGTATAAGGCACAGTTCGCACCAAGAGAACAGGTCAGTCAAGTATAAGCCAGTATCTGTGTGGAGTCTTGAACTGAAATAAAGACAATTGAAATAAAATTTCGATCGTAACTAGATAAAGAGGCCCGATATTCGGATTGGGCAGCGGAAAATACGAGATAGTTTTTCCTGCACCTCAAATTGCGTTTTTCGTATATCCTCTTATTTCCTGTTTTTATTCTGTTTCATTGAATGATATGCAGACATGCGACTAGGTGATTATTAACTGATCACTTCCTGGTGAAAATGGTGTTTACTGTCGTCTGTGAGTTCTCGATAAGTAACTTCGCGTTCACTCTCGACGTCACTCGAGGCGGTCCCACACCCAATTGCTTATGGGTGAACGCTGACGTGGGCAGTTACAAACCCAAGAAATGCACCGAATGACCCTAATACTTGTTGACTGCCATCGCGAAACAAACCTCCTGAGGAAACTGCTTGCGTCGAATCTGGAAAAGTGTACAGACAAAAGCATACAGACGAAAGCCCCCGGACAGAATAGAGCAGGAATATATTTTTTTATATTCTAGATGTCATTCCATAATATATGCCGCATCTTGCTCCCTATACTTCATGTCGTTCCCGTTTTTAATATTGGTTTGTTTTGTTTTTTTAAAGTTGTGTATTACGGAAAAAAGAGATGATCTGCCTTTGTCACCTCTCAAAATAAAAGAAAACTTTAACTTGTATAGTGCTTTTTTAATAAATTATACTAACATTCCGTTTAAAACTCTCTAATACATTCTTACGTTCTATTGTTTTTAAATATTTAGTTCTGAGTAATAGCAGAGGAAGTTTAAAGTGGTGGGAAAAAAATGAAATGAGTGTCAATTCTGATATTACACTACCACAATTTGAGTACGCTGGACTAGAAACTTCTGAATGCACACACAATTTAGATTTTGGTAAGAGAATTGTTATTTTTATAAAAAAAATTAAAACCAAATTAAAGAGTAAAACTCACGTCACCTAAATGAACCCTTTTGTTTTTTAGACAAGAATGCAACAACTTGTCTTCGAGCTGCGATGTTCTTTAATAGAAGAATAGGTTTTTATATAGTTAATGTTTACATTCCTACCCTTATGATTGTCATCGTCAGTTGGATCTCCTTTTGGTTGGATATCAGTGCAGTTCCTGGACGCGTGTCACTGTGTATAACAACATTGCTTACCATAAGCAGTAAAGCATCCTGTAAGATAGAAATATTTACGTATTCTAAGTAAAATTGAAATACTGAATTAGAAATATTTAATGTTAGAAACTTAGATTACGATGTAATGAATTCACGGTATATTTATATTACAGCCTTGCAGTCCATGACAGCGGAGGTGTCTTACATAAAGGCCATTGATGTATGGATGATGGTATGCACTGCTCATGTATTCTTTGCATTGTGTGAATTTGTTATTGCTAACTACTTTTGGAGGATGGAGCCATCAGTAAGTATAAAATACCTATTTTATCAGTTCACAATAAATGATACTTAAAATGTTCACTATTTTCACACATCTATACTGGTGAAAGTTGCCGCTCTTTCCCTCCCTGCACGTCGAAAGACAAAGAAACAGAATGAATGGAACAATGCGATATCAGAAACCTTAGCTTATTTGGAAAAAGACATTGTTTGCATAAAAAAATGAAATGTTCATAAGTAAATATGTTTTATTAGAAATTTCGGCATCGAGTGCTAAGGTTATTTTGCGACTTTTACACAAGTTATATCTGTACGTAGCCTGGGACAAACACAAACATCCATGCCCACGGCAGGATTCGAACCCACGATCAGGCGAACGCGAGAACTAGATAGCCGATTCCCTCACCCTCTCGGCCACTTAGCCGGCAAGTAAATATGGAACTCTATTTCGATCTAACAAACTTTCTTTATAAATTATATTTTGTATATAATCACTTGACTCCATTTTCTAATTCAATTAATAATAAGAAAATAAATACGTCCAAGAATAACAAAATGGTAGAGTTTTAATATAAAGAACGCGTTTCGAAATAACTTCATCATCGGGGCAAAAGACATCTACAAGATTAACGAGCCAGGGTTACGTCCGCCAATCAGAATGAAAGTGGTAAAGGTAAAAAATGATAGGCGGGCCAAGAGCCAAATTACAGCAATCATGATTATAAAATAATAAACAAAAAAAAAGAGAATACAACCTTGATTGGATTCTTTAAGGTCTCTTCTGTGTCGCTAGTTAATGATGTTGTTGACATTGTTCAGGATTGGGTTCTTCTCGAAATTAGTTTGGTTGTTTAGAATCTTGTCCGGGAAATCTTTTGTAATTCTTCTGATTATCAAGACTTCATGGGCCAGTTTCCACCTTAACTATTGACATTATTTCTTTTATGGTCCCAAATCGGTGTTTTGGTTTAATGAGTTGGTCGAAAGCCGTTTACCATCATTTTTCAGCCAAAATCTCCTATGCTCGCTGAACCTCTCCTTGAACGATCTCTTCGTGCAACCTATATAGAAGCAGTAACAATTGGGGCAACTGAGCTTGTACACGCCGCTTTTGGTAAAATCGGGATTGCTTGTCGTGTTTGTCCTGGATTTAAGGAAGTGCTTGCTATTGTTGGCTGTTTTAAAGGCAATACAAGGGCCTCCTTTAAAGATGTTTAATTTCAGGTCTGGTGTAAGTAAAAGTAGCATACATCTTGGGTTGAGTCTTCATCGGGTTCGTTCGTGATTTGTTCCTAAGGAAGCATTTTGTGCTATTTAATACGGATAACATCACCTGGTCTGAGAAAGAACTGATCTCGGCGACATCGAAGGTGAGTTGAATTTCATTGGCTGATTCTTTTTTGGTAATTGGGTATATTAGGGCATGTCTGAACTAATATCCCAGGGCTGCGTTCTTATGCTGGGGAGGATGGTTAGATGAAAATCCAATAATGCTGATAGTAGTGATGGGCTCTCGGATGTTGTTGAATTCTAGGTTCTTCTTTGCAAGATTCTTACAGATGGTCAGATCTAGGTAAGTTTTGCGATTGTTCGTCTCCTCTTCCATGGTGTAAGAGGTTTTTGTGGAAGCTGTTGAAGGCGTTTGCTACAGTGTCAGTATCGATAACGTTAGCGTCAAAGACAATGAGCGTGTCATCAACATATCGTGAGTATTGTAGCGGAGACTACGGCAGATTTACACAATTTTTAATTGTGTTTTTTGTAATTTTAGTAATAAATCTATTTCATTCAATCTTCATATCCATTCATAGTTAAACTTTAAGCAGTATGGTGCCATTAACGTGCCTATTAAATTTATATTATTTTCGAATAAAAGAATTTTTGAGATAATCTCACCTGTGTAAATTTCCCCCGTAGCCAAGGCAGGATTATACAAATCATAAGGTTATAAGGAAAAACAATACAAACAATTTGCAGTACTTATTATTTCGTTTAATTCAGTGAGTACAAATGAGCCAGGATACACACATTTCAAATACAGAATACAAATACAAGTATTATCAAATAAAAATTTAGAGGACACAAAATAAAAAGAATTACCTGTCGCGTTTGCCACGTGTAAATTAGCAGATAAGAAACGCAGTTGAATTTTAAAGAATGACATAGGACGGATGAAATAAATTGAATACAGAAAAATGTTTATTTAGGAAATAAAGATTAATGTCAAGGTAATGGGAATATAAATAACTAATACTATTAATTAATCTAGCTTATTTCTTAGGTGCTAGTTTATGTAACAATACCTTAGCTTAGATTTGTAAATAGCACGTGGTAAAATTAAATTATGTAGCAAAAATTGTAACTATATTGAATGACGCACTAAATTAACCACTTCTGTTTAGCACACAAAGCAAATTAAGAAGCACTACTCGATGCACGTTATCACGTTGAATGTATAATTGCACTGACAAATTACTGACACTAAACACATTCTCCAATGAAGCACTTTTTGTAGCTGACGCACTGACGAAATTGCGTGGCGCTATTCGGCGTTGAAATATTTTGTGAGTATGGGACACTAATTAGGACGGGAAGAAAATTCCTCTACCTCTGCCTGAAATAGGATTCGATATATTTAACGTTATGTTTATAGTCTTTCCGTGCGTTGACTATAATGAAAATAAGCAGAACGGACTATAAGTTTACAAAAGTGTATTTTATGTTGGTTAAATACAGTCGCCAGCATATAATGTGGATACGTTGGGAGAACAAAGCCTAATCAAATAGGGAGATAAGCCGAACAGCCATATACCTCTTATCTGAGAGGAATATTTTGCAGTGGCATAGTTCGACGAAGGCATATCTCTTTAGAGTGCATCCCATTCTTGCTCTGTCTCTGATAACTGCATCACAAAATCAATACAGACCGTGTGCCAATGGTACGGTAGTATCTCTAATGATCTCAGATCTCCAAACAGTTGCTGTGTTAAGACTTTATTTTTTGGCACTCCTCACATGTTCTTACTGCTTGTCTTACATCTTTATACATGTAATGCCAAATTTAATTTTCCTTAACCTTCTTTATGGTTTTATTGACCCCTGGGTGGCCAGCTGTGGAGCCTGCATGCATGGATTTAATTATAAGGTCGACTACCACCAGAACCTGCAGCAGTACCAAGTGGATTTTTGTTCTTGTTTTCCGACACAATAGTCCTTGTTCGGTAAAGAAGGGCACTCTAATTTCACTTAATAATTTATTCGTTAATGGGCAGTTTTATCATGTCCTCTGGTTTGGCTTTATTACCTACAGCCGCACTAATTATAGTTATTGGACTCGGAGGTACTGTGCTGTTATTTTTGATGTGCTCCATTGCTACAATTTCTTCTTTATTTGGCTGCTCTTTATTTATGTGCTTGAGATCACCCTTATCGGGTGATGCTTCTCCTCTTCCAAATGGGGCTTATGAAGACTGTGAGCAGAACCCCAAAATCTCTGCTTGCTTTTTTTCCACGTTGCTCTTAGTTAACCTCTTTACCCTGGATTAGTTCTGCTGTTTGTTTCATACAGAAGTTTATATTATCCACCGTGATTTGCTTTAATTATCCTTGCCATTGAGGTTGGAACGCCGCCTTATATATTTGAATTTTCTTCTTTTCGGTACACCGTTCCACTTGGCTAGTTAAAGTACTAAAGCATTGGTTGAAAAACTAAATGTTCTCTTCAAACTGTGTCCTTGCCAGTCCTTTCAGAATTTGCTTATCCATTTTAGCTTGGTCAGATGCTTCTTTTTTGTCATACTGAAGTTTAGTCGGATCAAATGCGCTATTGAGACATCACTGTATAAAGGAAACTACACCACACATAGCGCTAACACTTTTTTGTCCTAAGGCTTCCACTGCCTTCCTGTAGGCTTACATTGTACCAAACTAGCTTATTGAGCACCAATGACTATAATCTACACTACACCACTTTCACGTCTTAATAGCACTTCAAAAGTACACAAAATGGTGAAAGCACAATTAAAAATTTCCTCTAAGTGGCAATGATTTTCACTTCAGCACACAACACTAAACACTGAATCACTGCACAAATAAATTTCAGCAGGCAATTGATGGTAAAACACAACGCAATAAAGAAGAGAAAGAGAATTTTATATTTCACTTCACTCCGAAGAAACACTATTAGATCACAAGCACTAATGTGGCCAACTTTGGTTACAGAATTTGCTGTGTTCATTCCATGTGATGCAACCACGCACCACCATGCAAACACGTGTAAATTAGCAGATAGGAAACGCAGTGGAATTTTTATGAATGACATAGGACAGACGAAATAAATTAAATAAAGAATAATGCTTATTTGGGAAATACAGACTAAAGTCAAAGTAATGGGAATTTAAATAACTAATACTAATAATTAATCTAGCTGATTTCTTAGATGCTAGTTTACTTAACTATACCTTAGCTTAGATTTGTACAATTTAAATTGTAATTAGCAATTGGGAAAATAATGTAGCAAAAATGGTAACACAATATTGAATAAAACGCTAAATTAACCACTTCTGTTTACCACACACAAGTAAATTAAGAAGCACTACTCGATACACGTTATCACGTTGAATGTAATTGCAATGACAAATTAATGAGACTAAACATATTCTCTAATGAAGCACTTTTCGTAGCTGACGCACTGACGAATTTGCGTAGCTCTTTTCTGCATTGAAATATTTTGTGAGGATGAGGAGCACACTAATTAGGATGGGAATAAACTTCCTCTGCTGCTGCCGAAAGAAGGATTCGATATATTAAACGATATGTTTAAACTGGAAGAGTTTATCCCCTTTCCCTGCATTGCATTGACGATAATGAAAGTAAGCAGAAAGGACGGTAAGTTTACGGAAGTATATTTCGTGTCGGTTAAGGACAGTCGTCGGCATATAATGTAGATACATTGGGAGAACGAAGCCCAGTTGTTAATTTAAATAGGGAGGAAAGCCGAACGGCCATATACCTCTTATCTGAGAGGTATATTTCAAATCACAGTGGCATAGTTCAACAAAGGCATGTCTCCTTTGATAGGCCGAGAAAAATACTTGATATCTGGCCTATATCAAACCGTTCAGAGCCAAAGCATTATGACAGTTAACAAGAACAACAGGAAACCACTATTCCACATCAGAGGTTTATTGCGCATTTCGGCAGCCAAGCTGCCTTCTTCAGCGTATACAAGAGCTTGATCAGACCAGAGAAGTTCTGTTCTGAACTGTTCTGTCCAGAACTTCTCTCGTCTGATCAAGCTCTTGTATACGCTGAGGAAGGCAGCTTGGCTGCCGAAATGCGCATACGTTGCAATAAACCTTTGATGTGGAATAGTGGTTTCCTGTTGATCTTGTTAATCTGTGTCCAGAGTTTCTGGCTTCATCTCCTTCTATATTATGACAGTTCTTTAGAGAATTAATGGAGTTTAAGGTGGGCCGTGGTAGGAAGATTTCTCACATCTTAATGTTCACTTTGGCAACCAATGCCGTCTTAACGAGGGACTCGTCTCTGCAGCTCGCATTCCGCTGCCGTTGTTAGTCCGCTTCTCCGCATTAGTACGTCGGAATTCTATCTCTTCTTGCTGTCCTCTTGCTTGAAATGCAAAGCAGAAATTTTTCCGAAGTACTTGCCATCTACTAATTCTCTCCACGTTTTTTTCACCTCCGTTTTCTTCCACAGTCTCCAGTGTTTATCCTGATTTCGTGACTTCACTTTTTCTTCTCATTGGCATTATTTACTTTTTCCAGCTTCTGCTCTATGTCGTTGGCAATGAGTATAATTTCGGTTCGCTTTCCACGCCAATGAATAGATGATTCGTGTGCGAAAGCGACCGATGCTGTCATCGGAATCTTCGATATTATTTAGATTCCGTGACAGTATTACAGTGATCATGTAATACTGTGCCTCTTACACTCTGTGCCTTGTACCCACTGTTCACCAGGTTTTGACTTTGTTTATGGCCTCAAACGGTGTATAGATAAGTCCTGCGTTTCCTTTGTAAACATACCCCCTCACCAAGTTTTGGTTAGAACTTAGCCTCTAAGTTTTGTTCATAAGGTTAACAGTCAACTCTATAACTTAACATAATCACAAAAAACAGTCTAACAGGATATGCAATAATGAGGTTTTATATTCTAATGGTACAAATTCTATAACTGCCAATAAATTAATACTAAAAGAAAAATTAGAAAAAATTGTTTATTTAACTGTTGGGAGGGTAAATAGCGGTCCTAACGCTCTTCTCCTCGACTGGAAGTCGGTGTGCTCTGACCGATGGTAAGTGAACTATAGAGAATGTGTAAATCTATCCTTGTACCAAAACTGCTCAGGTCTTCCCTATAAATGTTTTGCTCTCCATCATGGAAGTGACAAAGAGTTCTTCTAGGTGCTGAAGAGGCACTTATGATAAGAAGGCATTAATGGGAGATGCCATCATCACTCCATTGGGTGCAGAATTTTTTTATTTTATTTATTTATTTATTTATTTGGTAAGGAAATACAATAGCATCTACCCGGGGCCAGTATGGCCAAACGACCGACGAGTTTGGTCCCCGGAAGATGCAGACAAATTGTAACAGTACAAAATAATAAATTATGCATTGTAATTGATAAAATATATAATTAGAAACAAAGGATAAAATTTTGGAGTTATCATTAAACGAATTCAAGTAAAATTTAAATTTATCAGAATGGAGAAAAGAGGCAGAATGAAATAAAGAAAGAATATTATATAATTGGTAATGAAGTATGACAGTGAGGGTGGGGGAGAATAGGGTAACAGCTGGTTGGGGATGTGTAGTATCTCTTAATGAGGCTTTTAAAGGTGGAGATGTTGGGTGCAAGGCGAAGATCGCGGGGTAACGTGGACCAAAGTTTGTTGCCAGAATTTGATATACTTTTTAGTTGGTAGTTCCGCTTAATGTGTGGGAATCGTAGAAAGTTAGAGTGACGTGTGTTGTAAGGTGGGGAAGTAGGTGATGTGAACAAATGTTGGGGGAGGGATATTATAATGTGGTTATTGAGTGCTTTGTATATAAAGATTGCTAAGTTAGTGGGATAAAGTTGGTGAATTGGGGTTATACCTATTGTGTGAAAAAGATGTAACACAGGGGCGGGTTTGGGTAGTTTAACAACGATGTGAGCAAACCATTTTTGTATCCTGAGTAAGCGGAGTAAGTTAAGTTTTGTAGTTGAGCCCCAGAATTGAAGGCCATAGGAAAGGGAGGGGTGAATCAGAGTGTTGTATAATAGAAGGAGGATTTTTGGGGGAAGATAGTGGAGGCGGGAGAAAAGACCTAGGCGTTGGTTTAGAGTGGTGGCTAAAGAATTAATGTGAGTGTCCCAGGAGAGGTTATGGGTTAGGTGAATACCTAAGTATTTGAAGGATTTGGACGGTGAAATCTGTTGGGAGTTATAAGATATCGAGAAGTCATTTATATCAAATTTTTTGTTATGCTGGTAGAAGATAATGTATTGGGTTTTGTCAAGATTAAGGGAGAGATGATTGAAAGTATTCCAAAGTAAAAGTTTATCAAGGATTAGGTTGAATGATTCCTGAATTGCTCGCAATGAAACGTCGGCACAAGATATAGTTGCGTCATCGGCACAAGATAAAAATTCTCTTCAAAGTTGAAATAGCTCAGTTACAAATAGTGTTGAGAGAGCACAAGAGGTCAGTCCTGACGTCTTTGTCCACTTTGTCACTCTTCAGTATGCCATCCATAATGGAGATGGTCTCTCGGAAGGGAATGCTCGTATACAGGTTAATAATGTCGAGGGATATAAGAACAAAAATGTCACTTATTTGTAGGGAGTAATGTTTTTTTTCTCTAATTTTTCACACAGGTGCGCACTGTTTAAGAGGGAGTAATGTTTCCCAGTGGACAAATATTCTTGAGGAGGCCTGCCGGGTGGTAGAATGTAAATAATGTTTCCGGCAATGTTCTTTAAAAGATCGGATCAGAAATCCTTGGCTGTGGGCTTTGTTCTTCTGGAACATCAGTGTGGATACTTTCTTCAAGAGCTTGAAGCTGTTGTTCTGGATGAATTTGCTGTTGAAATCAGGGTTGTGTATCACAACAATTGCATTGCCTTTATCAGCTTCAACAATGGAAGCATTGTTGTCCGCTAGTTTCTTTCTGATGAGAGTCGTTGTTTTGAGATCTTCGGGAGGTGCAACTTTTTTAGTTACATGGCTGATTTTTTCTACTTCTTGGGCTGCAGTAACACGAGCTGTAGAACCATCTTCCTGTTTTAGTCTTATGATGGCCAATTCAACTTCAACTGCCACTTTGACGTAGTCGTTGTAGTTAAGCTGCTTCCATAAGGTGTGCTTAAGTCATTTGTTCAGCACACCCATCGCCACGTCTGTGAAACCGATGGGCGTTAAGTTAACCATATTGTTGTGAAAGGAAAACTTAATGACCTTGTTGTCCTTTTCTTTTTTCTGTAGTCGTTCTAGTTTTTTGCACATGGTTTCGAATTTCACTAGCTTCTCTTCGTCAAGTGAGGTTTTAATACTGTCCATGACGTTTAGTAGGATGTCCGGTTAGATATAGGTAGCCAATTCCAGTTGTAGTAACAAAACCGATCGATTAAGCAGCATCTTCTTCTTGTGCAGGAAGCGTAACTCTTAGATGATGCGTCTTATCTCTGCGTTGTTCTTGGTCAATCGGGCCGCACAAGATTTATCTCTCATTTTAACAATGGCATAGTTGGGTGTCACTTTAGACTGAAGCCATCTTCTACTGAACAGTATATTCTGGAAAGTAAAGGCTAATTTACGGGACATGTAAAATGAACTTTAAGTCATATCTAAACGATGCATGATTGTCAGGAATGCTGTGAATATCAGAAAAAAAAGGTCCAGGAATAGCAAAACGGTAGAGTTTTATTAAAGTCAACACATTTCAAAAAACTTCATCATCTAAAAGGTAAGTGAGCCAGGGCTCCCAAATTTATAGTCTATGTCCGCAAATCAGAAAGAAGGTGGTAAATGTAAAAAATGATAGGTGGGTGAAGAGTGCAATTACATCAAGTGAAATACATGATTATAAAGTAACAAATACATGAATATAAAAATAACAAAAAAAGAGAAATTAACTTAATTGGATGCTTTAAGGTCTCTTCTGTATAATGATATTTTTAATCTGCTACGTACAGCAACAGCTGCGGGCAACATTTGTAATTGTAACTTCCGTATCAGATTTTTACGGTTTTCTAAATAAACATACCTGTCAGATGTCAAAATGAGAATCAGAGGCAGAAGTTAAAAGGTAGCGAATAAATAATTTTATTGGATGCAGTAATAACATGTTTAAAACAAAGAAAACAAATTCGGTAAAAAAGTTGGTAATAACAATCCATGAAATTACACAAATCAGCGAAAAGTAGCCGATGACACCATTAGCAAATGCATTCCTTCTGCGTTAAGGAAGAACAAGCATGTCAGATAATTTGTCTGCGAGCGCAATTCACATATAAACAATAATCGGAGAAAGGGAGCCCAAACAATCCATAGCATTACTCCTTACATAAAAAGTAACACCGCGGGAACACCAACCAGGTCCTCAAAACTGTAGCATTGATAAACACAAAAATATTCATTTGCGAAATCGAGTAGATTTCGGCTCAAGCATGGGAGCCTCATAATACTTAGCTGAAGTATACGAAAGTGAATCTCCACTTGATATGCCCTAACCTAAAGAGGCAATACTAAAGAACGCACACGTTAAGAGCCTTGCCCTGCGAATACAAACACGAAAACCAGAAAATAGGAATTAATTCTTTGTGACAACCATTTATTTTTCTCTGGTAAAGCAGGCAATTACGAGTGATTATTAGGCCCGCCGAAAATTCATTTTAGGGCTAGCGAAAAATAAATTTGCGACGGGCCGTATGACGCAGTTCAGTAGCAATCGCTGGCTGAGAGCGGTCTGTTGTCACATAATTCAGTGCCTCAGAAATCAAATTCTCTGACTGTAAGCCTCTTCTCTGTTGTGAGCTCCGACAAAGAGCTCACAAGCAAGAGAAGTAAAGTGAAGACGCAATCAGTTGAGTAAAAAAACATTAATAAGGAAGCTATTAAAAAGCAAGCTGATTTAGAGGATTTCCGTAAGAGAAGGAGACTGCGCAGAATGCACCGAAACAGGAAAGAGGAAAAAGCGCGAGGGTTGAATTAGTAGAAAGTTGGAAAGGAGTATGGTGAGTGGAACGAGGAGTTAAAGTCCTGTACGAGTGATTCTCTTAGAAATTATTCTCCCCAAGAATATTCAACCTATTATGGTTTGAATGAGAGAAATAATTGGAAGCAGGGAGAGGTTTCTCGGAGTTCCACAGTGATACCACGTTTTCTTACCAGTGAAAACAGCATAGCGAACCGCAATAGAACTAAATTATTAACTTTGTAGAGAACGTTGTCTCCGAAGGATGAACTGCGAGGATTCAATCATGGAATACGTCGCAGGTTTTCAAAGTAAGCAATTTCATCACTTCTGGCCGTTAGAAATTCTTCATTAGAGTCACCAACAGGCCACTTCATTTGAAGTAAAGGAGTGTTCAACCCATCTGTTTGATTCGCAATTCCGGGTCTACATTGGACCGTTCACCGGAATACAGGCGAGGACCCTTATGCACTGCAAGGACCATTGGAAGTATGAGTGCTATAAACAGAGGTTCACGTAGCACCATGGACTTTAAGAAGCTTCATAGAAGAAGGGTTGGGCACCATACTTCCCTACAGCATATAGGAGTTTTGATTCCCTCTGTAAATGTTTCCTCCATTAATATTAAACCATTCTCTTCCTCTCTCTTATGCGCATAACTTAAAACTAATTGAAGTCAGCCATAATAAAGTTTTGATGGTTAAAGGGTAAGGACTATTCCCGACCCTCGAGTCGGGGCCTGCTCTGCCGATTGAGTTACTGCGTTGTGGCTTCAAAGAAGTTTATTTGGATATCTTGTATCAGCAAAGCTGTTCATATCCGCGGTAGCTCGGTTGGTTAGAGCAGTGCCAGCGATAGGCATGGTCCCCGGCTCGAATCCGGGTCGCAGAATTTTTCCTTCCCTTTTCAATTTGTCTATATAAAGGCGTATTTTAGGAAACGCACAAAGCCCTCGTGTCAGGAATCAAAATGTGCTTAAAATCCAGCATCATCAGCTCAAGTCTGAGAAGCTGTTAAAATACGTTGTCCGTAATGTAGATACAATTTATGACATGGAAGATTTTTGTGCAGACCTTAGAAACGCTAATACTTCCCCGATAAGGCATTTAGACTCAAAAAAGCAAATGGTGCAGTTGAGATGCCAATGGACCTAGTATTCCTACAAAAAGCACAATAAATCTTTCCTAAACTTAAAGCGTATTGTTTCACTTGCTGTAACAGTTGAATTGTTTAGGGGCACGTGTCAAGGGACTGCGCCAATATAAAAGGTAAAGACCCTCCTAAATGTATTCGATGTGAAAGCAACTATAACACATCGAGTTATACTAAGTGTCCCAAATACCCACAAGTTAGAAGGAATAGAACTTCCAAAGTTGCTGAAGGAAGAACTTTTGCTGCGGTTGCTTCTGCTTCTATTAGTAAGGGGGTCGCTGACCACGACGAATTGGTTAAAATTCAAAGGTATCTGGGTAACCTAATAAATATGTTAAAAGATAGTGGCAAAATGTTGCCACAGACCACTCAAACAGAGACAAGACAATAATCATGGATAGACATCCCTACAAAGTTATAAATCAAGGTAAGCAACGTTGCACTATATGGAATGCGAGGGGCATCCCTGGCAAGTGTCATGAGTTCTACGATTTCCTCACAAGCTGGAATATGGATGTTGCCTTCTTGTGCGAAACCCATCTCAAGCAGAGTAAGGCTTTCAATCTACCAGGGTACTATGTTTACCGAAAAGATAGGCCCCCTAAGAAGTTTCAGATCCAGCCTCTGGTGGGGTAGCTATTGTTGTCAAAAAAGGTATTAATCACACTAAGATTATCACACCTAACGTTGTCAATGTGAAAGCAGTTTCCATTGTCATCAAAGATGCTGATATTGGAGAGGTCAAGTTTACTTCCCTATACAACCCACTCAGGCACAAGTTAGACTCTCATGATTTAGATAAACAACTGTCTGGGTGATTTGAATGCGAAATACCCACACTGGAACTCCAGATGCACTAATCAAATTGGCTTGGTACTTTATAGGTACAAGGTAGATCAGATCGACACTTCCGTTATTGGCTCTCGTGAAGATACATACTACTGTGACCACTCATCCGCTAGTGACGTACTCGACATTGCTGTTCTCAAGGGGTTTTTCAAAACCTACAATATTTTTACAGTAATTGCCTTATCATCTGATCACCTAACAGTTGCACTAAATTGTAAGGGGATAAATATGGACCTGAGAATAAATCTTCGTTATAAGCAGGACTGGAAATTTTTTAGAGAACTTATGAACGACAGTAACATTCCCTATCAGGATTTTGTCACCAGCAGTGACATTGACGAAAATATCAAGAAAATCACTCACTCCATCAAGATGGCTACAAATGCAAGTGCTACTCCAGTGGATTGCAAGCGACCAGACCATCTGGAACTTCCTCCCTCCATCAGGCAACTCATCCACGGAAAAAATACCTTCAGAAGACTTTGGCAGCGTCAAATGTTTCTTCACTTCAAGACGAAGTACAACAGGCTATCCCGCAAGGTAAGCGAGCAGATTAAGGATTTAAGGAATCAAAGATGGAACGACAAATTTATAAGTCTGTCCGTCCGGGATAACTCTCTCTGGAGTATGGTGAGGGCCCTTAAAAGCAAAAGGACTATTGTTCTCCCTCCTTTGCTTACAGAGGGTGGCGATTTCGTTAGCAATGACCAGGACAAAGCATAAATTGTCGCCAATTCACTGAAGAGCCAATTCTCTACGCCCAAAGAGGATGATCTGGTCACTATTACTCGTTTGGTCAAAGAACGTGTGTGATAGGTATGGCTCTTGGCTCTCCCGATGTCATTGGCACCTCTGAGATATTGGACATCATTAAGCGCCTGAAAAGCAAAAAAGCAGCCGGCATCGACACCATTACCAACAATGCTCTCAAGAATTTGCCTCCCAATGTTATCTGCATCGTCATTAAAGTCATGAATGACTGCTGGCTAAGCGGCCATTTCCCTAGTGCCTGAAAGGACTCAGTCATCATCACCACTCCTAAACCTGGACTGGATTCTGCTCTTCCCACAAGTTATAGGCCCATTAGCTCGTTGCCCATGCTTTCCAAGGTCTTTGAGCGCACTATACTCAAGAGGTTCAACGAGTACTGCGAGGCAAACAACCTCATTCGTAGTGAGCAATTTGGCTTCCGTCCAGGCCACTCTTGTCAGCTTCAGTTATGGAGGCTCGTTACTGATTTAAACGGTCCTCTCAACCTTTCTATGTTTGGTGGTCTCGTTTTCGTCGATGTCCAAAAGGCCTTTGACCAAGTCTGGCATGATGGGCTTATTAACAAAATGATTACATACGGGTTCCCTGACGATCTAATTGCTCTGGTTCGCTCCCTCCTGCCTATCAAAGAGGACTTTTCGTGTTAAGGTTGGGGACTGCTTGTCTGAACCCTGCGATGT
>JAHWFO010052656.1:71164-144298 GCA_023313115.1 Rhysida immarginata | reverse complement strand
AAGGCGGCGAAAAGTGGAACTAATCTCTATTGTTAGTGTAGGCGCCATCACTATGGTTGGCAGAACAACATCGCCAGCCAAAGCGCCATGACTATATATCCGCTTTATCGCCAGCTGAGAAAGACCCCCCCCCACCAACATCGTGCTTGTAGTCTGAAATTTTTTAAGCGACCTCTCCCAGATTTAGATGCTTTTTATAATAAATGCGGTATATAATTTCATAAATACCTCTAAGCAATCATTCTGGTATCACTGAAACGACGGTAACATGGTTGAATATAGGAGACGTTAAAGAGAGATCGAATCTCAGTGCGGTAAAGACCATGTCAGCACCGTGAATTACAGAAATAATTATCAATAATTGTTTGTAAGCGTCCACAGCGTGATTTTTTAATTAAACAAACTAAAAAGAGTTAATAAATTCATTCAATGTCATTAATTTAACGTCTCTCTTTTTTTTAAATCATCCATTCGTGACTTCGCTTTAGAGCTATATACATTTTAATAAATAAACCTTTACACGGAGTGCATTAAACGAATTAAAATGACAAAGTAATATTGGAAACTATTTCTAGTTGGTTTACTTAAAAAATATTGCTGTGAAAGCTTACAAACAATTAGGATTAGCATTAAAACATTAATGATTCGATCTCTCTTTAACCCTAGAATGCTAACCATACGTCTTGGAGACGTAGTTAAAATTTTAAACATCTGCTGCTGCACTTGACCTTGAAAGAGCGCCCTGTAACTCCAGGTATGCTTCACCAAACATGTATTCTTTCGAATAGTGGTGTTTCAGTTGTCCAGCTTGCATATCAACAGCGTGTATTGCGTATTATCGTAAGCATAGTGCGTCTGTTAGACGTAGAGTTAGTATTCAACGTAAATTTTTGTACGTCTCTTGGACGTAGAGTTAGTATTCAATGCATATTTTTTGTACGTCTAATGGACGTAGAGTTAGTATTCAACACATATTTTTGTACATCTCTTGGACGTGTTGTTATGAATGATGGTGCTTATATATATCCTCTGAGGCATATTAGTTATTATTAATTACAAGTGCTTATATTAATACAAAATTCTATTGTTATGGATTCAGTAGAAGAAAAAGAAATTAAAAAATTTGTGTGGAAAAAAAAGACGACGTGTAGGATCGTAAGTTTTTGTTTTCAACAATTGCGAAACCCCACGTGCAAATTGAACAATATATTGCAAGTGTTGCATCACGTGAGAAAGAACGATAGCTCGCGCTTCGAAACTCTGCGAGTGATCGCTTCGTCCAAACAACAAAGTGGAAAAACAGCGAGCAGTAATTCATTTTTTTGACATGTGAAGGAGTTTCAGTTTCTGAAATTCATCGTCGTATGGAGAACGTCTATGGAAATGACTGCCTAACCTTCACTCGTGTTTGGGCATGGAGCAAGAGGTTTTCGGAGGGACAGTCATCATTGCAAGTTGATTGCGCCATCACGGATCATTCCAAAGCCAAAATTGACGCTGTCTTAAAGGAAGAGTGACAAGGAAAACCGGCCTTAGTCGTAGAACTGTTCACTCCGTTATCAGGAACCATCTGTGCACAATGGGTCCCGCATCATTTGACATCAGAACAACCTGAATACGAATAGCCATGTTCCTGCAACATTTGACTCGCTATGAACAGGGAGGAGAGTTTTCTCGACAGAAGCGTTACAGGGGATGAAACTTGGTGCCTTCATTTCCAGCACGAAAGCAAACGTCAAAGTCGTCAACGGAAGCATTATGGGTCAACACCCCCGAAAAAATCAAAAGCAATCGCAAACAGCACGGGGAAGGTGATGTTGACCATGTTTTTAGATCGCAAAAGCCCGATTTTACTGGACTTTCTTGAAAAAGGTACCACAGTTAACGCAGAACGATATGGGGAAACATTGAAGACACTGCGCGCGGCCATCAAATGCAAGCGTCCTGGACTTCTTACAAAAGGAGTGCTTCTTCTCCACGACAACGCGCGTCCTCACACCTCAAAAGCAACGGTAGACCTCATCAAAAAGTTCAACTGGGAACCAATGTAGCATCTACCTTACAGCTCTGACTTATCCCCATGTGACTTTCACGTGTTTGGGTATCTCAAGAAACATCTGAATGGCCGCAGGTTTCAGTCGGACGATGAAGTGAAGGAAGAGGTTTTGGAATAGTACACACGCAACCGAAAGACTTCTTCCGTAAAGGAATTACACAGTGGGATAAATGCCTTAACGCATTTGGAAAGTTTTTTTTAATTCCTTGTATACACTTTGGATAAAATAAAAAATTTTCGTTTTCATTTGTTCGACCCTTATAAACTTCTGCGAACTCTTGCCTTATAGTCATTAAAACTTCTGCCAAAATATAACTTTTGAGTCCTGTATTTGAATCCCCTGGGCTTGGTCAAATTTAGGGCTTTTGTCATAATAACATAATAACATGTGATGATGATGTAACAATATATGATTTCTTGTGCGCAGGCCTTCTCTCTAGGATGTGTTGGCTTGGTCCTCTTTTAGGTACGCTACAGAATTTTGGCTTCCAGGCCTGATCCGAGTTTGAAATTCGAAAATTAAATATTATAATAATAATACTAATAATACTATTACTACTACTACTACTACTACTACTACTAATAATAATAATAATAATAATAATAATAATAATAATAATAATATTTCTTTTTAAGTTTAACAAGAGTAAAAAATAAAAACAAAGATATAATGATATAATTATAATTTATTTTTATTAGAGAAGAGTTAGTGACGCAAGCAAGAATCATGATAACGATGAAGAGACCAAGTCAGGAGAAAAATTACCAAAACTGGCTGGACCCAAAGCTGACAGAATTTCAAGATATATGTTCCCTCTAGTATTCTTAGCCTTTAATATATTTTATTGGACTTATTATTTATTATAGATCTCCATATTTGCTGATTTAAAATTATATATTATTTTTAGAAATTAAATGAAATTTTAATAAATTTCTTAAAATTTCTGTTCTTATATTCAACGCAATTGTTGGGGATTGCATGGAATTTATTTTATTGAACTTACACACTATTCTATTAAATAGTACAAATGTATATAATTTATATTATGTATATATTAAAAGCTTTTATAAATTGCTGCTTCACTAGATATTTATATGGTGAAAAAGAGCTTATTAATTTTTCATTTAATTCTTTATAAAAACATTGTGACTATGGCGAACGATGACGGTGATTCTGATAAAACTATTCAATTTCTCCATTATCTCTGTTACTAATGACACTAATAATCAACTATCTACAGAAATTTGGTTCAGCCTTATGAAAACGACTCATAATGTGACGCCACCATCTATTGTGTTCTACCGGATGCCTATGTTGTCGGACGATGGCTTTGCAACGACGTTTCGACTCTAGCTATACTCGTTACAAAACGGTGGGGTTAATTACTCGTACCATTCTTCTTTAATATTTTCCATAAGCTATCGACTGTTCGCGGTTAGCGGTTTCCAATAGCACGCCTCGGGGAATTTGAGACCTTTAACGATTGTAACTGGATTCAAGTTATATTCGAACTCCAGTTTCTGCCGCCATCCTCGCCATGAAAGCCATTGTTGAAGATGGGTGGCTGGTGGATGTGTAATTTATTTGTATTGTGACATCTCCAAAGAATGCTAGATTTTCAAAAGAGTTTAAACAGAAAATATATCCTGGTTCGATTAAATTTTATTTTAATTTAAAATTCAATGATGACTACTAATTCCTTACTTTATCGTTAAATGATATATCCTTTATTATTAATATTTATCGCCCTCCGAATGCTAATGTTAATAATCTTTTAAATTTTATTGACTCTTCTTGAGTCACTGTCTTGCTTCCAAAACTTATAAATACGGTGATTTTAATAAGGTGATATATAAGAGTAATTAATAAGTGGGAAGGTGGTCGATTTTTTTAGGGGTACCTGTGCTAATGATACCAGTCACTCTTACCCCTCATATTCAAGTTAGGAACCTCCCATTTATTCATCCGAATCCTCTTTCCCTTCCCCAACAACTCTCAATGAACTTCTAGAAAAAGTTTTCAAACTCTAAAACTACAGATATTTATGATCTTCGAAATAATGTGATTATTAGTATAGCTTTCTATATTTACTATCCTCTATGTGCTTTTTTAATATGTCTCTCTGCGTAGGACAATTCCCTAAATTACCAAAGTGTAGAAAAGTAATTCAAATTTTCTAGAGTAGAACTCGCGAGAATCTCGTCCGCAGACTAAACATCTCAATCCAGGCTCAGGGTCGGCATTTTGAACACCGGCCGTAATGTCATTCCTACCTCGTACAAGTTGAATTATCTCTGTAAGGATGCATTTCCGAACCCATGTTTATAGGAAAAATTTTATTCGCCGCTACAAACTGTACATGGTGTTTCATTCTTGACTTAGCTTTTGGAATCACCCTGTATAAGGTCACACATATCTTAGAAATCCCCCTATTAAACTATTGATGATACGTATCATCAATACTGCACGAGAGTGAATTATTTAAAGAGATCCATGTCGATTTCTGGAGTAATCTGTTGTTCTAAATTATTTAAAGAACTTCATAACGCACCGTCTCTTCAGTTTTTAAAACACCATATCTTTAGAAGCATTCGTTCGGCATAATCACTACTAATTTAATTTCTATATATTCTTAAATTTCATCCGGTTTACACTGTACACTTTTAATACAAAAACTTATTTTAATATAAACTAAGTATCTTTTTTTATACATAACTCTAGGATTTATCTTATTTTAATTTCATACAACAATTCATATTTGTTTTTATGTTGTTACTATTATTATTACTAATTTATTGTGCTTTGTTATTGTAAATATATCTAACTGTAATTGTAAATAAATAAATAATTAAATAAATCCAGTTTTAAAAAACGTGGTAAGACCGCCAGCTTTTTTTAAAAGAATAAATCATATGAACTGAAAAGGAATAATGGAATGTAATTTTGAAGTGTAATTCAATTGTTATTAGGACCAATAGGTACTTAGTTTTCACAATGTGCGTCCGTCCGTCTGTCTGTCTATCTGTCCGTTGGTGCTCTAGCTTTCGAACGCTTCCGAATTTTCGACTTCCGTTTTCGCAATTCAACAACTCAGGGAAATCAGAAGACTGACTTCTTTGGTGGAAAAAAATCGGTCAACTACTTCCGGTTCAGAAGGTCAAAAGTAATATAGGGGACCACGTTTTTCACTATACAATTCCATGTATAAATGGCCTGTGCATTGCCAAATACTGTTCTCCCTTTAAGATTCTATAGCTAAAGCAGAGAAAAGTCTTGTGAATTAAGTGAAGACACGTGATCGTCTTCATTGATGGTCTATATCAGTCAGAACTGGTTCAAGGGTATGTGGTTTAGTGGTAAATTATGGTTCACTGGAAAGTTTCAATGCTAAGATATGGCATGTATTATATCAAACAGCTTGAAATAACATGTCATGATTGAATATTGACGTAAAATTAATGACAGTCGACATAGTTCAATGGTATGTAGTTTCATGGAACCAGTATGGTTCAGGGGAAACTTTCAAAGCTCAGATTTGGCATGTAATATATAAAAAAAACTTGAAATGATGTGTCGTGCATGAATATCACGTAAAATGAAAGATAGTCAAAATTGATTCAAAGATACCTGTTTTTTATTGACCCATTATGGTTTATTGGAAATTTCAATGCTAAAATATGGCATATAATACAACCTCTGAAATTAAGTTCGGTGAATGACGTCACACTCTAATCTGTGCGAGCTTTACGCGGGTAACAAAGCATGTGAGTACAAGACCAGTCATTGTTTAAGCAAGTTCAGGCAGGTCACGTTTGTGCGTGCAGATGCTCGTTTCTTCAGTTGAAGGTGTAGCGTGCGCACGTAACTGTGGATAATGGATCAAAGAGGAACACTGTCGTAATCGTGCAACAGTTTCTGGCCAACAAAAGGGTCGTATCCATAGCTCATCCACCTTATTCACCAGACTTGGCACCGGCAAACATTTTCTTGTTCCCACGCCTGAAACGAGCCTTAAAGGGACACTGATTTGCGGACATTCCAGACATTCAAGCAAATGTGGCACGTGAACTTAAAGCCATCCTTAAGGAGCTTCCAGGACTTATACACACGATCCCAAAAGTGTATTGCCTTCCAGGGTGATTATTTCGAAGGACAATAAAGTAAATGTGGCTCTATCTGTTTTGCATTTTGTTGTGTGAACTCATTCACCGAACTTAATTGTCAGAGGTTGTATATCAAACGACTTGGAATGATGTACCATGAATGAATATAAAATAAATTTATTAATACTGGAAATCGGGTTAAATATACCTGCTTTTCGTGGATCCATTATGGTTCATTGGAACGTTCAATGCTAAAATATGGCATGTAATATATCAAACGACTTGGAATGATGTGCTATGATTGAATATAACATAAATTCATTAATAGTCGAAATCGGCTAAAAGGTACCTACTTTTCGTGGACCCTTTATGGTTCATTGGAACTTTTAATGCTAAAATATGGCATGTAATACATCAAACGACTTGGAATGATGTGTCATGAATGAATATAACGTAAAATTAATGATAGTCGAAATTGGTTCCAAGGAACCAAGTTTTGTGGAATCATTATGGTTCAATGTCGCTGCAATGTCACTGTCATTAACTGTAATGTTAGGTTTATTAACAGAATCTGTATCTTCGTTCAGATCAAAATCATCATTACAAGAAAAGTCAGAAACATTAAACATACCCTTATTTTTTGATAAAATGCCTAATTTCAAATCAGATTGAATGCGAAGTTTTTTTTCAGATTCAAATAATTGTTGAATGGAAATGTGATAGTGACTCCCAGACATTTGTCGATAAAGTCCAAATCTTCCCTCCAGATTATCTGTCTGGAATTTACCAGGTAAAATATATTCCAGGTTTAATTTTTTTCTACAGTAAGATGCTATTTCTAAAATGGCATAGTTTGTTAATTTTAAAGCACTATGAGTTTCTTTTGTGAACATACCTGTAGTCATTTGCATTTTCTCCCATGAATCTAACCAATCCAAAAAATCATGTAAGAATACAAACTTCTCATCATTAGCAGAATACTTAAGAGGGAATTTCCAAAAATCATTTTTTCGTACACCACCATGTGGAGTTTTAACGTTCATAATTTTCCACCAAGTTAGAATAATTTTAATAAATGCACCAGTGCTTTCATAGAATGGAATTCCATGTTTTTCACCCACTACCAAGAGACCATTTATCACAGTCATTAAATATCTGTAAAACCAATTTCACATTCTGCCTTTCAAGATTTGAAGGCGACAGCGCTTTAAATGTTAATCCATATGCAAACTTTGCTATACTTTCAACTTCCAGATTATGAAGTTGTTTTAGAGCATCAAAACTAGCAGTGAGAAATTGTTTCTTTTCAGTAAAATTTGGGAAAAATGGGAAATACATGGATTTGCTGTGATTTTTTTTGGTTTAACCAGTTGTGAGTAATCATTTCAGGTGAGTAATCAGGCTTTTTCATAATTGCTAAAGCCAATTGTTCATGAATGAAACCCAAATTGGAGCTGTCACATGGCATTATGGAATGTATCATATCTCTAAGCTGACTAATCGGGGGTGGCCGTGGCCTGGTTGTCTCGTCGGTTGGCTTGCCAATCGATGGAGTTCAGCAACTTCAGGCGCGGCCAGCTGCTGGTTGGGTGACGGCCTGGTTGTCTCGTCGGTTGGCTTGCCAATCGATGGAGTTCAGCAACTTCAGGCGCGGCCAGCTCCTGGTTGGGTGACGGCCTGGGCTTGAGGGCCACCGCTGGCGGGACAGCTATTTGGGGCGCGGCTGTTGGGGGACTTTGGTCTGACCCATTTGCCGATTGACCATAGCTGGTGTTCCAGCAGTTGGTGACAGCCTCTGGTTCGTTTATCCCCAGCAGCTCTTCCATCATGAAACCCCCCGTGCTTCGGAGGGCACATTAAGCCGTCGGTCCCGACTGCTACTGTCATCTCGTAGCAGTCGTTATTAATGGGATGGCGCAAAACTCCCTCGTAGGAGTAGGTGCTGCAGATTATCGCTCGCGATAATCTACCCTATGTACCAGATAAGCTGAATAATCTGTTCTTGAAGATTACAATCCTGAGATGACTTACTAGAAACTTCATCATTCAAGATCTTGTTTAATGTATTCACATCACTAACTTTCACAGGAAAGCAATACTTCTTGATAATTCTATATTACCTACATATTTCCTTACTTCTAATTTTATAACAACTGATGATGTGATTTTTGGTGCAGAATTCACTGATAAATTCATAAAAACAATACAATTGTCTTTCATTACAGAGATCCAATTTGCTAGATCCATATACTTCTGCTTTTTTTTTTTTAACTGAACAAGATTCTGAAAGTTTCTTTCGTCATCGTATTTGTTTTTGTCCTCTATGCTTTTACTGGTAGCATTAGATATGTTGTTAAATTCTAGGCGTCGCCTTTTTCTTCCAGGACTTTTAAAGATTGAAGTTTCTTTTGACATGTACGTTGGACAATTTGGCATAAGCGATGGAACAGCTCCTTCTCTGAGCCGTGGTCTTTTTAAAAGCACTGATAATGACTTTCCAGTTCTCTCATCATGTGCTACAGATTCCCGTATGATGTCATGGTCAGCGAAATGTTTCTCGCACACTTTCCAAGAAGAAATACAATATTCCAATAAGTATGAAAATAACAACAGGGGTAACTGGTAGCAAACATAATCCGACATTGTTCATTTTCAGTTGGTTTTAATATCCTCGCAAATGATATAAATGTAATTAAATAATATGGGTTAAAATGAAATAAATTAATAAAAAATAAATAAACATTATCAGTCTCCTTGTAATTATCTTAGATTCACGAGGATATTAACCAACCGAAAATAAACGGTGATATAATCTGACAAAACCCATCATTCCCTAATGCAAATGATATCACACGACAACAAAATAAAAAGCTCCGAAATATACAAACGAGTTTTATAAATTCATTTTTGTGCTGTAATGGTTTTCTATCTTCTTTTCTGTGTTGTTATCTTTCTATTCACAGCTTTAGCTGTCTTATATTTGTATCACTATTTGTATTACAGAACGTTAATTTTAACAAGAAATTAAGCCTCCCGAAGAAGGTATAGGAAAGTAGCGGAAGCCCTGAGTTCATCTATTTTTCATTCCTTCATCTGCACTTTTTAACCCCCCATTTTTTAAAATCAAAAATCGATTTTCTCGAACCTTGTATTTAGAAAATATAAAAGAACCCTAGCTTCTTTACTTTCTCATCATTTTCGATCGAATGATATATGACACTCCATATATTGCCATATTTCTAAAGACCAAGTGATTGCCACCCTCGTAACTCCGACCCCATTGGGCCAATCAAAACCAAACTAAATAGTGAAGGTGCACATGCCCGTAGTAAGCGACATTCCGAATTTCAACCTTCTACCTCAAAAAATGCGGAAATTATGAATAGGACGGACGGACAGACAGACGGACATCGTGAAAACAATAAGTAGCTCCATTCTTCCGCTACTTAATAATTAACCATAGATTGTAGTCAGTTATCAACCATATTTGAATTAAGAATTTACCATAAATTGTATGTATTACAATCAGAAATTGATTATATGCTAGCAAAATTGTTTTAATTTGAGTTTACAGAAAACTCATCCTTGATTTCTTTTCTATTAGAACTGTTCATCGACAATCATTATGCGAGAAACATTTTCGAGTTTCCTTGACGAATTCAATTTAAACAATTAATAATAATAATAATAATAATAATAAGAACAAGAAGAAGAAGAAGAAGAATATACCCTAGTATAGGCCTACTTCAAGGAGTCATTGCAAGGATTTAACATGCTTTGTTTCTCAGTAACAAATAAGATTATCTAGCTCCCTTCCCATTTAATATAATTTATATTGTCGTTATATACATACCTTACTGTTTCTTGTAGGAACAAAATTTTGCTGGTTAATTGCTCTAATCCATTTGTCACGTAGATTTTCTTCATTTGGGAAACCAAAAACTAAAATTTTCTCTACAGACGTGTAATTGCCCTTGCCCTTGCAAAAACTCATCATGTTTGAGGCATGATGAGTTGGCAGAATAGGACAAACCACATAAAATAAAGCTTAACTTCATTCATCAATCTGTGATTACTGACCAAAAAAATTGCGAGGTTGCAAGGTATAGTAACATCCCTGAAATCCAAACGCATTGCTCGTACATTTAATGAAAACTATCCTCGGACTTTCACATCCCACATGGAGCCAACGGGAACAGGAAGTCTTGTAATGCAGGAAAGCCAACAAACAACTCTGGAAAACAGCTCTCCCTAGTTGTGATGACGTCACGTATTTTTCATTAGGATCGCAGAGGCCTTGTTTCTCGTAGGCTCCGGCTTAACTGGCCACGAAAAACAGCATGCACCGTCTGACGTTGCTTCCTCCTTATGCAATTTCCTACGTCACGCTCTTTTTCTCTTCCTCTCTGCCTTTTTCTTCGCTATCGCTTCAATAGATGGCGCCACAGGTAAACGTTCTATCTCTTCCCTTTCAGCTTCGCTGTCGGCCTCGACGGCCTGCTCTCGGACACTTTCGCAGCATCTCAGTTAGGTGGACGCGCGTTATCACCCACGAACACATATTGATGAGTTCTGATCGCTTCCATCAAATGGAATTACAAATTTTCATGAGGATGTTACAGTAGAAGTCTGCATTTACATTTACTCTCCCTGTCGGGATATGGTAAGCAATGTGCAGTCCTAGTGATCTCATAAATCTTGTGGGCATCACTTTACCGTCAATGAAGCTGTATAAAGGGAATTCACCTCCTGGTTCAGATCCTGCTAGATTTGAGGAGCTTGTGCAACGATGGGACAAGTGCTTCATTATAAAAGAAGATTATGCGGAGGAAAAAAAATAGCTTTCAAGTCAATACTCTTATACTGGGTGATTTAAAGTCCCCGAACTCCAAGTTTAAAACGTTTATCTTCTGAAAACCCATAAAAAATATCCGAATGTTGCTGCTCGGGGCAGTTGTGTTTGATTCTTTGGGATGCGCTGCACAACATGTATCACGTTTAAAAATATGAACTTAACTAAAAGCTTCTATGGTGATTCCAGATTAAACGTGATGCAGTACTGCTAGAGAGAATACACTTTGGATTAGGATAAATAAAACTTATCGATTTTTATTCTTGGTTAAATTGGAAAAGTTACTGTACAAAGATATCCTCAACAACAAGAATTTCAGATATTATGATTTGAAATGAATACTTGACTAAATGCCAGAACTACAAAACGCAGTGTAAAAATGTATATGTAAAAGAAATATGAGTACCTAAATTTATATACAAATAGACTACGCTCTTGAAACTATACAATGTAGACTGTTTCAAAAATATTGATACTTATCACTTTTAAGAATTAATCCTTCCGATACAATATCGGGAGCTGGCAAAATGACGAAAGACACTACCAAAGCATCGTGTACCCATCGTTAATGACACGCAGAGGCACTCTAACCCAAGTAAGACAGTATGAACTCCAGGAAGCACTTTAAATAAATCACAGAATGTCAGTGTGAGAGTAAGCTCCTACTTCTTATCCTAGACAGGTTAAAATAAGTCAAAGCTGAGCTGATGCAAATAAATACAGTTTAATAAAGAGGTCTACTAATACAATGAAAGACGTAACTGTTTCTGCATTTAAACTATGTCTTCTTGATAAAGACATGTTGTGAGACCTAAATAATAATACAGAATGGTAAGGAATAGCTCTCCTTCCTTCGGCTTCAAAATTGCGCTTGAACTTAGTGTCGTCTTGTGCAGCCGTTTCCAAAGCGCAGGAAAGATCTAATTCATGTGGGAAATGCCAACCAAGTTTTGATATGTTAATATGGAACAGTTTTGCTACAGTTTTCCAAATTCATCACAAGCTTCATGCCAATAGCCGGGTACTGACTTAGCGAGCAGCCTCGCCAGGCAGCCTCGGTTTCAAGGAAACTGCGCAAACGTTTGTCTTGCGAGGCAAGCGTGAGCCAGAAGCCGGCCGAGCATTTTATTACTCTCTGTTCAAACCGCAAATACGGATAGCCATTGCAGCTTCTACGTTTATATTAGTTCATCTTGTAAAGAAATAGAAGAAAAAATCTAAGTGCTTTTGGGTGAGAAAAATCTATGAATAGAGATTGCAACATGGGAAGAAAACATTTGAAGAATTGTGTTTTGATGAAGAAAAAAATTTTTACACGGATGTCCGAGACTAAATTTGAAGCACTCTACTCACTTGTATATACTTAAGAATGAAATAAATTTTATTATTCTCAGTTCCTTTCCTGGCTTATACTTCGCTATGCGTCTTCCCTTAGCCCTCAATTATTCATTGATATTTGTACACTGTCATATCAATGAATTATGACCAGCACCCCTTCAAGGCACACGTATGGTTCGCCCAAACAACGATTATACAGTGTGAATACAAAAAGAACTTGACACTTTTAAAAATTTATTACATCAAAGCTATTCAGAAAATAGACACACCACACACGGATTCTTAAAGAAGAACTTGAAGTTTATTGTGACACAGTTAAAGATGTTCAATATGCCCCCCTGTAGTCGAATTCGTCCCAAACCCGCATTAACATGTCTCCATCAATCCCACGTATCGCTACCGTAATGCGTTCTTTCAGCTCGTCTAGGTCACGGGGAAGGGGTAGGGTGAACACCTTGTCCTTTACACACCCCCATAAAAAGAAATCACAGCGGTGGATTGGTCGATCAAACAATAACCTGAAACTTACAAAGTGGCCACCGCGGAGCCCCGACCTCACACATTGTGATTTCTTTTTAAGGGGGTGTGTAAAGGACAAGGTCTTTACCCTACCCCTTCCCCGTGATCTAGACGAGCTGAAAGAACGCATTACGGTAGCCATACGTAGGATTGATGGAGACAGGTTAATGCGGGTTTGGGATGAATTCGACTACCGCATTAATGTATGCCGTGTCACGACAGGGGGGCATATTAAACATCTTTAACTGTGTCACAATAAACTTCAAGAGTTTTTCTTTAAGAATCCGAATGTGGTGTGCCTAAATTCTGAATAGCTTTGATGTAATAAATATTTAAAAGTGTGAAGTTCTTTTGTAATCACCCTGTACATTGCAAAATTTGCATAACAGGCTGGGAAAGCTTTAAAGCTGGTGCATCAAATGGCAGCTGTACGAGCCTCAAGATGGGTAAACGTCCGGATTTAACAGACATCCAAAAAGGGATGATAATAGGCTATCGCAGCAAGGGTAGCACCATCTCCGAAACGGTGCGATTTGTGAACTGTTCACGGTCCGCTGTAGTAAAGGTGTACAAAGAGCGGACAGCAACGGCAGAAATCGCGTCCCAACGCCATCACTATAAAGGGTCACGACTCATCGACCAATGGGGTGAGCGGCACCTACGAAGACTCGTAAAAGCTAACAGGAGAGCCACAATCCATCAATTGACTACCAGATTCAATAGTGGTACCAACAGATGTGTATCCGACATTACCGTTGAACGCACCCTGCTACGGATGATTGCTGCACCCATGTTGACCAGGGGTCATCGTCAACGACGCCTAGACATTGCACGTGAGCACCGCCATTGGACCACAGACGAGTGGGCTAAGGTCGCCTTCTCCGACGAGTCAAGGCTTTTGCTTCATTATTTTGACGGGCGATGGCGAGTGCGTCGTGAACGCCAAGAAAAGAGACTACAGGAGGCTATTGTGGACCGGAAACAGGCTGTTGAGGGTAGAGTGCATGTGTGGAGGATCTTCTTTTGGGAGCAGTTAGGTCCACTGATTCGTCTAGAGGGCAGTTTGAATGCCTGAGTGAAGGCCTATGTGTTCGTTTCAGAAACTCAATTTTTTTTTGATGAAATCAACTTAAAAACTCATGATTCGAAAGATATGTTGTAATTTTGAAAAATATTTTCCATCTGTATGTATGTACGGATGTACGTATGTGACCAATTTTTTGCACTAACTCCTCTGAAACTGCAAATAGCAGAACCAAACAAAAGTTATGCATACTTAGAGAGTATCCTACGTTGTGCCTAAAGGCCGTTCCCACTATCCGCCGCGGAAAGCGGAACATTTAAAACCGCCTCGGTTAAGCCGATAATTCCCATTATCGTGGCACGTTACGCTATAGCCCAAGAGTCTCTTCGATTGCTTTATGTTTTCCCATAATGGACGCATAAAAAATGGACGTAGTGTTTTAGGTTAGGTAGGGTCAGTCTTTGCAAATATAAACCAAAATAGACGGAGATATTAGCAAGGGTGTTGCTGTTTATTTGGTGATGTTCGCTTAGATTTCTGCGCTCCAAAACGACACGAGCCCAACGCGTCGCCATATTGGACAGATTGTCAACGTCACACAAAATGCATTAATTTCATTGGCTGACGCTAGCGGATTTTACCGTCGCGGTAAAGTTGAATCCATCTTAACTCTAGACGGTAGCGGTTTTTACGCCGCCAAAGCCAACTAGAAAGACAGTCCCGGACGCGGAAAACTCACTTGACCATAGAAGACCGAGTAAAATTGTAACTTGGGGGCTGTTGTCGCGCCTTGCTCAATGCAATGGTGGAGTTAAGCAACCTTGGACGCGGCTAATCACAGGTTGGGTGACTACCTGGAAAATTTCTATCTCCCTCCGTGCGTAAAGCCGGGGGACACGTAAAGCCTTCTGTTCCGGCTGCTGCGACCATCATACAGCAGTCGTTAATATATAGGGATGGCGCAAAACTCCCTCGAAGGTTGTTGGAAGGTTGTTGCGCAAAACACCCTCTGTAACAGATAACGATAAAAGATAAGATTATAACTATCATTATTTCCATTATTAGTTTAACGATCAGTATATTTTCGTTTGTTGAAAAATATGAAAGTTTGATTGTTGGTCGGATGGCTATGGTCAGGTGACTTTTCTGCGTCAGGACCTTGTATTTCTTGCTGGCCGCGGTATGACGTCAAATCCGCGCAGCTTACATCACGCGCGTTATGTCCGCAGCGGTTCCGTGCTATAGCAACC
This sequence comes from Rhysida immarginata, assembly GCA_023313115.1. Classification (NCBI taxonomy): domain Eukaryota; kingdom Metazoa; phylum Arthropoda; class Chilopoda; order Scolopendromorpha; family Scolopendridae; genus Rhysida; species Rhysida immarginata. The sequence continues at coordinate 129,155 of JAHWFO010052656.1, read as the reverse complement.
GGCCTTTAGCGTATATTTTATGTAAATTGGGTAAGCTAGTAGAGGAAAATCTTATCTATCTTGGTTTAACTTAAAAAAACAGCTATTAACAATTAAAATATCGTTATAAAACGCACGCTTTATATTTGTATAAAAATATCCGCCAAATTTTACTCAGATTTTATGACTAGTGTCACATGTAATTATGGCTAAATTAGGAGTAGCGCAGTGGAAAATAAATAACATGTAACAGCGCACTGATTAAGGTAATAAATGAAAAGTTTATTGAAAGATATGAAAAAAAAATAAAGATGACTATGAAGGAACAACGTGAGCCCCTTCAGACAAAGGCAATCTATGCCAAAACACAAAATCAAAGGCAAAAACAATTTCACACAAAGTAAATAATTTTACCCACACTTCTGTGTAAAAGCATAACTAGCAATTAAGCTTTAAACTCCTTTCAAGCTTACAGGGTAACTAACCTGAAAGCAAAGACAACACCTACATTAATCTAGCGTATAATTTAACAAATACATTTCAGCTAGAAAACAAACCCAAAGCTTAGAAGCTAAATAATTGAATACAAAAAAGATTAATGTCTAAGCAACCAACATGTAATACAATATTCACATCAATTTGACTTACACCGCAACAGTAATATAAACAAATAGCTTAATAGCTAAAAGTCTAACCCGTTTAACAATAGACACCGATATAGGTTCAATATTGAAATAGCAACTTGATTGGGTCGGTCACCAAAATACCTTTAAACCAAGCCAACCTTACATTCGTTTACTTTAAACAAATAACCAACAAAATGTCAAACATATGCTTAAACGTATGACTTCCAAAAAGATTCAATTGTACAGTCACGGTAACTAACACTTTACATTCTAGTAAATTTTATATCTCTCATAAGAAAACACACGCATCATAATGCGACACGCTCGCAGATAAAAGTTCCAACTGCGAGAAGAAGATATAGTAGTGAGTAAGTTACATCAAAATAGTCACAATCGGGATAAAGTTCATAGTCCGGGAAAGTCAATTATTCATAAAAATTACAAGCAACACAGAGAACTAAAACACAAAATTTGGAAACCTTTTAAGGCAAAACAGCGTTAATATTGAACGGATACAAAATAAAAAGTTCCAAGTTCACTTGTTGCAAAACAGTAATCCGAATGTCACATGAAGTCTATAAAAGAAAATACAGCAATTAAGGCGGTATCACAGAATAAGTGTTGAAAGGAAATAACACTAATACCAACGTTATGAAAAACGGGTAATTGCGTAATTTGATTAAAAACTTATTTTCTTCGTGCGCCGCATATCATTTAGCTACACTTGATTATAGTGAAACCAAAATGATTAATAAGGTATGCCCGCATTCCGCAAGGCCATAGACCACACATTTGGTTGCATTTGTGAATGTCCCGGCGACTTAACTCCGTAAATGCTTTTTTTATTAAAACGCCTTTACAGCCCACGGTAATGGACGCACTTACTATTGCAAAGCCCTGGTCGGCGACTGTAGCTCTCGGCGCACGGGGAAGAAAGCCGAACACTCTCGATAGACACTTTTCGCAATGTTGACTCCTACGTTTTGCGTCGGCGCAAACCTCCGCCCGTTTAGCTTCTCCGCACGGCAAGACACTGATTAACGAAGCTAATGCCGGCTCCGAAGTCGTCTCCGTCGCAGCGGCTTGAGGACTCGCCTTCCCCTTCAGCGTACCGATAACGTAGCAATCTCGATGCCTTCCATCAGTCTTAGACGGGAGCTTCTTTGCCTTTAAACGTCCCTCGGTCGTCACGATATTCTCTCTGATTCTCTTACTCTTCTCTCTCTCCGAGCCCGCACTCGCGAGACTCGCTCTTCTCTGATTGGCTCCTGCGTCTTGATGTTTAGTATGACGCTGACGACGTCGACTCCGTTTTCGCCCCGAATTGTAAATTATTCTAGAGCGAAAACGATCGTCTCTGTCACCGGAATTATTGATATTATTAAAATTCCGTGACAACTAGCGTCCAAGGTTGCTTAACTTGTCCGTACTCCTCTCATTAAGGCGGCATTTTTTGTTAATGACTTGATTGGCTGTGATGAGCCGTTTTAGAATTATACTAATTTATTTTTATATGCATTTGTAACTTACTTGCTGACTTACCCTTTTTCACCATCGGCAAAATTGGTTTTAGCGTTACTGCATTAATGTGTCTACACGCTACTATTGACGTTACCCTTTTGCGCTTGTAAGGATTTATAACTGACCTTCATATACAAATCCTTAGAATTATTGACAAAAAGAATTATTCTAGAACCAAATCCGTGACCCAGAGCGCTTAATTGCAAATAATGGGTTAGAATCCCGTCGACGGCATGATGTTTGTGTTTGTTCTTTTACTAGCAAATTTGGAAGACCAAGCAAAGCCTCAGTAGGTTGATCTCCGGCTAGGCTAAATTTCAAATAGATCCAATGGCTATTTAACATCCTCAACACCGAAAAGGTAAAAGACGAATAGAAAACATAGATAGATAGATAGATAGATAGATAGATAGATAGATAGATAGAACTATTCCAACATTGATGTATTAATAACGCGGAAGCTCTTGGCTATGAAAAACCACTTTGAATATAAATAAAATTTAAAAAAAAACAGCTGTCAAATTAGCTCCCACGAGAAAAAAATCCACTTATGTAAATTGAAAATTAAAATTGTTAATATTGTATAAGTATAATAAAAACTTTAAAAAGGTAATTCTATAACAATTATGTCCGCAAAATAATCCTTGCATAAAATTACGATGCAAAATAAAATAAATTCATAATAAAATAAAATAAAATAAGTTCATAACGTTCATTAAAATTATATTTATAGTTTTTTTATGAATCTTCAAGTAACTGTTTGAGAACACATATCTGTTTAAAATGTTATTTTTTAATTTTCTTATTTTGTTTTCATCTTCCGACTTTCGTTGTTTATTTTGTAATGTTCCATTTCATTTAATTATTTTCTCCAAATTAACTATTTACAAGTGGCCTCATTCTCTTCATTGGCTAAGCATTATGATAAGTGATGAAGGCGTGGAGTTTTTAATTGAATATTTGCAAAAAACAGAAGTGAGTTTTCATTTCGTTCTCCCAAAGGTAGTTATTCTCGAAAGAAAATGTTATTTCTTGCAACCCAGTAGCTCAAAGATGTAGAGAAGACTCCTTACTAAAACCTAACTTCACAAAGTACATTTAAAAAAAAATAGAAAATGAACTCCGTTAAGATGTTAACAATTTTCACTGGCCTCTTGATTGTATTTTCAAGGCTAGCAACTAGCGAGTAAGTAAAATATTTTTTTCACTTTTAAGTCAAGTTTCCCGAAAATTAAATTTCAAAGTCCTTTTAATCATATAAATTTTTATTTTAAGCTTCTATACATGATGACATGTTCCCCTATACTTTTTCAATGGATTATCTCAATGCATGGAAAATTTTAACAACTCGAAATAAAAAGTATAAAAGATTATAGGAATATTCTAGGAGAAAAATGGGTCCCTTATAGGAATCGAATTATATATCCAAATACATTTTTTAACTACAGAAGTTGGGCAATATAATATGAATACCTTTTATTTTGACGTTTTGACGAATATCTAGAAAATTACTTGACGAGTTATCCTAGAACTTCATTGGCGTAAAGAACATGTTACAAGTCATATTTTTCAGCTAAGGTTATGTCCGGAAGGCAAGCAGGTAACAAAAAAAAGAAACCAACCAAAAAAATTAAGTTTGGTTCCATCCTGTAAAAAATAATGCTTGAAATACGTTTGAAGCTGTAACATATGATTACGAGCTTCTATTACTTATGTGTGTTCATTTATATGAGAGCAGCACGTATATTCATGGCGATATAAAGGTTTCTTTAAAAAAATCGAAATTTTGTTTATAACATGCAGGATTTTCAACCTAATGCAATGCAATTTTCAGAAAACTTGACAAAACTACAGTAGAGAGAAAATCCAGCAATCAGAAACTTAAAATACTAGCATTAGTATCCGGCATTGCCTGGGATAATTTAGAATGATTTGGAATAGCATAGGATGACTCGGACCTTTAGAATTTCCTGCGTGACAATCTTGTTTTAACTCCTGTTCACGTAACAAATTGGCAAATTTTAATCATGCTTAAACCCCAAGATAATAATCAAAGTAGCCAAAATTAGGGCTAAAAATAACTAACCTGTCTTATATCATAGAATTGGGTTGAAAAAGATTGTCAATTTAACTTCAGAGGTATTCCTGAACAAACTAGTCTTTTTCTCGAATTTGATATTCAAATCCATTAATTTAACTAATTGTAGATTTTTCTTCTGGAAGTTTTTTTATGAACGGTGAAAAGTTTCAAAGAATTTCTTTGTACACTACATTTGATGTTATGCCTTCAGGTTGTAAAATAACCAAATTTTTGGCACAGTTAACCCTTGAGCAGGCAACATATATTTAATTGGCCATGGGAAAAATAGTCTTGCCGTATATCTATACTAACCATGTCAAGAGTCTGTCCCTGTGGCTTATTTATTGTCATGGCAAAGTCTAATTTTACAGGTGAACGGACTCGTTTGAAATTGGTAGTCCGATTGTATGAGCGGAATCCGTGGAATAAGTAATGTCTCCCTTTGACCAATGCCAGTATTAATGAGAAACGAGATATAACTGCGGATAGAGACATAATCAACGAGAAACAAACTCTTGTCCACAAAATAGATTTAATTAGCATATACGTATTTCGACCTCATTAAGGTCATTATTCAACGCCATATGAATTTGGTAAATCAACTCAGTGTTGGGAGTTCAAAAACCAGAAAACCTGAATCGCAGACTCCAGAATCCTTAAGTTATTGTTGTCCGTCAATACCTCCTTCAAGATATCCAACGTCTCAGGTATGGGTAAATTAGGAAATAGTGACAAAAAATCAAAAGAGACAAGCAGGCAATCATCAGATATAGTTGAGTCCTTGAGCATGTTAACTAATTGGACACTATCTTGACCAATAAGTCTTGGTCATCGATGTTCAGTTTCGATAAAAAAACCGGCCAAGTACTTTCCTAGCTCGTAAGTCGGTGCGGAAATATTCGAGACGATCGGGCGGAACTTTTTCCCTGGCTTATGTGTTTTAGGGAGGGCATATAATTTAGGTAAAACCGGATTAGGAACCGATAGTTTAGAGGCCAATTTGGTGGAGATGAAACTCTTACAATTACCTAAAGCAGTCTTAATCGCTCTCTTCAATGTAGGTAAGCGATCCTTTGACAACTTAGTGTAAGGACCCTCATCTAAAAGATAGGACAAGATATGACAAAATGCCACCGATGACGTCCTCTCATTATGCAGGCTATGTTTTCACAACAACTTTTTTCAGTTCTAGGGAGAGTTTAACCACATGTCATCAGGAACCCCCATGGGAAATTGTTTAAGTCCTATCTCAGCAGAGATATTTATGAGGAAGTTTGAGGCACGTTTGGCTTCCTTGGGCGAATATTTCCCTAACGTATGGTTCCGTTATGTGGAAATGCCATTATCGATACCAGCAAAACAGATGTTCAGTCGTTTCTGAGACACATTATTAGTTATTATGAATCTATTCAGTTTACGGTGGAGCTTGAAGAAAATGGTGAGATCCCGTTTTTAGATGTTAAGATTTTGCGTGCCAACGGAAAACTAGAGTTCAACATTTATAGAAAGCCCACTCACACGTGTATATTCACCACGATTCCAACCATTGTTGGAGCCATAAATTAGCTGCGTTTGTATTTATGGTTGATAGATCTCTGAATATCCCCTTGTCCGCATCAAGAAAATAGCCAGGGCCAACAGCTATAGAAAGGGGCTAGTGAATGACTTAGTTCGAAGAAGAAAGTTTGCCAAGTTGACCAGAGAGGCTACGACGCTAAGGAGTAGCGAACAGACACCGACGTTGAGAATCCCTATTACGTTTAACAAGTAGCTATCGGCCAGGTTACGTACCTTCTTCAAAGATGCCGATGTGACCTTCGCATTCAGGAACCCGAACGTCCTGAGGAACCTCTTGGGTAACCCAAAAGACAAGACTCCTCCTTTGCTCCAGTCTGGAATCTATGAGATCTCGTGTAGCAAATGTCTCAAAGTTTACCGAGGAGCCACTTGTAGGAACGTTCTTAAGAGATTCAAGGAACATACTGCACGTGCCAGATTTGGACGACCTGGAAAATCGGCGGTCGCCAAGCATATGTTAGATTCCGGACAAGACGTTCTGCTTAAAGACTGTAAACTACTCAGACAAGTCAGAAGAAGGAATGCATTAGATGCCTTTGAAACCCTTAAAATCTCCAGGAAGGACCCTAATTATTTACTGAAAGGAGACGCGGGCCCTGTCGGGGACTCGACATTGATTTCTGCACTGAAATACTTTAATTAATTTTATATTTTGTTTTTGATTCTTTTGTATTTTTTTCTTCTTTGAAAAAAAAATTTTTTGGTATTATTGTTGGTTGCATTTTATTGTTTTGTTTTCTTTGTATTTTAATAATTAATTATGATGTCTAAGCAACATGGCGGAATCGCGCCACATAGTGGAGAAATGCAACGTTTTATATAAAGAAGAGATAGTCCTAACCAAGAGGAAGGGTTAACCAACCGAACAACCAATAGGAGGACGGAAAGGCCTTAACAATCACTGAGAAAAAAAGCTGCGTCACTTCCTTTGTATTGAACGGAAGGTATACAACGTTGCACTGTACGTAGCCACTGCGCACTACAAATTTACGAAATTTCAGGATTATAGGCTTCTTTGTTCAGAAGATAAAAAAGGAACCATGAAATTCATACAAGTGGCCCCTGAGGGGCCCTGGGCAAGCCTACACGATTCGCTATATTTTTCCCACCGTCCCCTGTATATGGCCTACATGTGTACAAAATTTCAAGCCTCTAGGTCAAACGTTTCAAAAGTTATGGCGTATGACATACACACATACAGAGTACATACGTACATCTGTACCGGCTATTAGCCGAGTACTGACTGAGTGAGCAGCCTCGCGAGGCAGATGCTCGGCCGGTCAGGATGTGCCTCACGCGAGGCAAACGCACGTTCGGCCTCGCCCGAGCTATGTCGAGTCTGTTTTTGTCAATGCTCAAAGGCGCCTCAGAACAAATGCCTCGCGCACTCAAGACAGTTCTATCTTGCCTCGCTCGCTCGTGCTTTAGAGAAAGGGAAGGTTTTAAAGCTCATCGAATTATATGGTTCTTTTAACGGACTTTGGGATTCACAATGCGTAGAACATACAAATAGAGGGCTAAGGGAAGACGCATAGCGATATACAGGATCTTTATATTTAAAGTTCTAATTTGACATGACCATAAAAAAACTACTGGACCAAAAGCTATAATATTTGGTAATATTATACAAGAGGGCATGGGAAATTCATACCCACCAATAAAAAAAAATAATTCAAAAGGTCACCACTAGCATGGAATGGCGCTCTATGCAATATTCGTATACGAAATTAGACACGAAGACACAGATTAACAATGTGGTGTAACCTGCTTTCAGTAAATGGTGGAGGCCACATTCAACACGTAACTAATTTTAGTAACGAATATTGCATAGAGCGCCATTCCATGCTGGTGATGATCTTTTGAACTAATTTTTTTTTTGGTGGGTATGAACTTCCCATGCCCTCTTGTATAATATTACCAAGTATTATAGCTTTTGGCCCAGTAGTTTTTTTTATGGCCATGTCAAAATGGAACTTTAATTATAAAGACCCTGTATAAGCCAGGAAATGAACTGAGCGTAATAAAATTTGATTCTTTCTTAAGTAATGTGGCAGCGAGCAGCCTCCCGAAGCAGCCGTGTGAGGCATAAGCTCGGCCGGTCAGGACGTTGCCTCGCCCGAGCCATGTTGAGTCGGTTTTTGTCGATGCTCAAAGGCGCCTCAGAAAGAATGCCTCGCGCTCTCAAGACGGTTCTATCTTGCCTCGCTCGCTCGCTCTATGGAGAAAGAGAAGGTTTTAAAGCTCATCAAATTATATTGCCCTTTTGTCAACTTTGCCATATAGGCCAGGAATTTACATGAGAGTAATAAAATTTGGTGTCATTCTTAATATTTTGGCATTTACAAGACAGTAGAGTATTTCAAATTCAGTCTGAGACATCCGTGTGAAATTTGTTTTCTTCATCATCAAAACATATTTCTTCAAATATCAGGTTGTTGCAAAGGTTTCTTCCGGTTCTAGAACCCGTGCCCAAGAAGGGCTTATTTTCCGAGGGGGGTGTTCATATGTTTTCAAACAAATTATTGCATTCGATTCCTGAAACTCTTTGCTTTATTACATCCAAGAATCAACTTTCTGACTATACATCTGTGAGGGCCATCAACGGTCAGAAATGGACCTTTCACGCGAGCATATTCGAGAAATAATCTTCTACGAGTATGCGCAATGTCACCGAAACATTTGCCAACGTTTAAGTGATGGCACTGTTATTTTACGTACAATAGAAGAATGATATCGGCGGTTCAGACGCGGAGATAGCACTCTTCAAGATGCACCTCTCTGGTCGGCCAATCATGATTTCAGATGGTGATCTATGCCAAGCAATTGCTGAAGATCACAATGTAACAACGAGGGAACTCGCAGAACAGTTCAAGGTTCACTTTTCAACCATTGCCCGGCATCTGCATGAGCTGAATCTGTCATTCAAGTTCAATCGTTATTGTGTTGGAATAAAACAGCGAAAAAAAACTTTTGCAACAACCTGATAATTTGTTCCGTTGTTGCAATTTGTATTCATAGATTTTTTTCTTCTTTTTCTTTACAAGATGAACTAATATAAACACAGAAGCTGCAACGGCTATCCGTATGTGCAGTCTGAACTGAGAGTAATAAAATGCTCGGCCGACTTGTGGCTCACAGTTACCTCGTGAGGCAAACGTTTGCGCAATTTCCTTGAAACCGAGGCTGCCTCGCAAGGCTGCTCGCTCAGTCAATACCCGGCTATTTACAAGTGAGTAGAGTGTTTCAAATTTAGTCTCGGACATCCGTGTAAACATTTTTTTTGTCATGAAAACACAATTCTTCAAATAATTTCTTCCCATGTTGCAATCTGTATTTATAGATTTTTCTCTCCCAAAAGGACTTAGAATTTGTCTTCTTTTTCTTTACAAGATGAATTAATATAAACGCAGAAGCTGCAACGGCTATCCGTACGTGCGGTTTGAACTGAGAGTAATAAAATGCTCGGCCGGCTTGTGACACGCACTTGCCTCGCGAGGCAACCGTTTGGGCAGTTTACTTGAAGGCAGTGGCTAAATACAGTGCAACCTTGTAAGCCTTCCGTTCAATACAAAGGAAGTGACAACAAGTACCGCCATCTACCAACAGATTCAGATTCCAAACTATCTCAAATTTCGAAACAAGCAACATGGCAGATTCCCATCTCATAATGGAAAAATGCAACGTTTTAAACAATTTTATCATAGCTTCGAGCAACTAATATGGGATAGAATGAATATTGTTAATGGCGCCGATCATCTGCAAATCAAGAAAAGCTACATTTCCTTCAAATTTACTAGATCTATATGTCGGTCACTATGCGTAGATGCCCCTCTCCCCTCAAGCATTCTCTTCTCTTGTTAACTCAAATTATCTCTGATCGCTTCGCTATCTAAATTTTGACTCTATTGCAATTTATTTCATGTAATCAAGAGTAGATGAAGGATGCTCATCTGTTTCTGATGTAATTTTAGTGAAAATTATTCAGGGCCTCCAGCAGTGTTTTGAACTCCAGATTAACCTCCTTGATTTTTTGATTTCTTTTATTCTAAATAATGGATTTATAATTATTATAATTATACATCTGATCAAAAGGTAATAGATTTATTATTATTAGAAACATTTTTTATTTTTGTTATAAATATTCGTTTATTGAATAATAGTTATTATTAAATGTTATTTTACAGTTAAAATTAGGAATTTTACAATTTCTTCATAAAAATTTAAAAAAAAAAATATAATTTTTTATAATTATTATTTTGTTTGATACTTCTAAATATAAATGGCAAATAAATTATTATAGTAAAAATAAAACTAAAATAAACTATACAAAACCTACTAAAATAAACTATAACAAAACTGGACGTCTTTGGATTTCCAACAGATAAATTTTAGGATGCAACACTTTGTTCTTGTGCGTATTAATATTGGGATGTCCACAATAGATCAAATGCAGGATGCCCACTGGTGAAAACAAAGAAATTAATAGAATAGCTGGCCATCCAACCGTTTTAATGTCCAAAGACAGCTTCAGTAGAATAATGACAGTCACTTTAATGGCGCAGTAAAAGAAATTTAAAATTTATAAAACAAATTTAAGTCCAATTAACAGAACGTTTTCAATAGTTATCTTCTCTCATCCCCAGTTAAAGAAATGGGTCATTCCATGTCAAGTGTCCTGAAATCAGAAATCGTCCACATTCGACCATCTCAGATCTTGTTCAAAATTTTTGTGATTGTGCATATACATGTGACATGAAGCTGTGCAAAATTTCAGCTCGATTGATCAAGTAGTTCTGGAGCTAAGGCCACCTTTGTGGACCTATACTTGGTCACAGAGACCATGCGCGGAAACATTTGGGCAAATTTCAGACACACCTGCGCTGCAACCAGTACTTTGACAAATTCTTAATTTTGCACACTTGCACAACTTTTTGTGCTTAATGCAGCTATATTATGCAGCTTAGGCAGAAATGGTTATCCTTAATGTTATTTGGTCTGAAAGTACCTTGCAAAATTTGCCGCGTAGAATTTTGGTCATAGTTCTACCATCCATAACTCTAAGGCAAAACCAGCTGGTGCCCTAATTTTTGGAATAGCAGTCAATAGTCTGGGTGCCATCATGCTAGACCAGTATTGACTTTTCTGCTGTAATACTTTCGAATTTATTGGCACTCTTATCATGGGTGAAATTAAAAAGACCAATTTTTTGCACTTTTCAGAGCAAGATTTCAATATTAAGGCCATCTCTGATTTTGTTTTTTCTGCCACCATTAAAAAGAGCACATTTTTTACTGCAAGAATTCCATAAAAGTAAAATGTTTTTTTTTAATATAAGGCTTTTAAAATGACCCTGAAGTTAGCTTATGTGTTCCGCGGCTATATATGTTATAACGCATAGGTTGTAATAGAGGCACATGGTTTAACAACTTTTTTCTAATGATTTATCAAAAAGCAGAAAAATATGACAAAATAAAAATATACATAACAAACTAATGATCATAAACAAAGTCACCATTTATAAAATTTGTTTAAAGAATAAAGCATACATTTCATCGTTTATCAAAGTCCTTTTTCATTGCAGTGAACTTTTCTTCAATGCTGGTGATGAGCACATTTGGATAACTGTATTTCCGGCCCATTAAACTTGCATTCAGTGCTGGTAAGATGGCTATAATATGCTGTCCTGGAATCCAGCAGGTATCTTTCCTTTGGGGCCATTGAAAGGAATTAGCCACACCATGAGGATGCATGAAGTCAATGAAGGCATCGCGATCTTCTAGTGAAATATCACAAACAATACCAATCCACCATTGGTTGCCATAGATGCAGCTTATATATTGGCCAGGCTGAATGCAGTTGACCGATACGTGTGGATTGTCAGTTGATTGGTCAACATTGGCAATAATTGAGTCCGTATCATTAGACACTTTGCTAATTCGAATTCGTTTTTCATCAACTGGTTTAAAGCAATGGTTTTCTCTTGTTCCAACTACAGTGCGGCCACCTTGAAATCTCTCTTCTTGTATTGGCCTAATTGCATCAACTTCATCTTTTGAAATAAAAAAAAATAATCCCATAAACGTGCCCATCACAAAACTTGAACAAGTCAAGTGGAGTCAATATTTGGTCTGAAATAGGGCGCTGAAGGCTTGCTCTTGTGGCTAATCGTTTGGCTGTTCCACCGATACCATCATATGGAGATTTACCATGGCTTGTTGCAAAGAAGTTCCGCTCAACGGTAATGCCAAAATCGTTCTCATGCTGACATAAATTCATGAAATTCTTGTAATTTTTGTATTGTGCGGCAGAGCCATCACTAAAATAGCTGATGTACCTTTTAGCTTCGGAAAAATGCTTTATAAGTGGTTGATCAGCTTGGAAAGGAACGCAAACTGTGACTGTGTCGTGCCTTAAACAACCACTGATAACACAGAAGCTTTGTGATTCAATTTGTCTAGTGGAACCCTTGAATTTAATAGAAAATTCTACAAAACTCTGACACAAATATTATATAACATTACTACCTGCACATTACTAATGTGAGCAACCATTTGCCTCTATTAGAACCTACGTGCTATAATATAAAAAGCCGCGGAACACATAAGCTATCTTCAGGGGCCCTATCCATTAAAAAACATTGGTAGGGGCCCTGAATAATTTTCACTAAACAGAAGAAAAAGAAACAGAAGAACCTCCTTCATCTATTACATGAAATAAATTGCAATAGAGTCAAAATGAAGACAGCGAAGCGATTAGAGCTAACTTCAGTTAACAGAAGAGAATGGATGAGGGGGGAGGGACATCTACGCCTTGAGACCGATATACAGGTCTAGTAAATTTGAAGGAAATGTAGCTTTTCTTGACTTGCAGATGACCGGCGTCGTTAACAATAATCATTCTATCCCATATTAGCTCCTCGAAGCTAAGATAAAATTGTTTAAATCGTTCCATTTCTCCACTATGCGATGGGAATCCGCCATGTTGCTTGTTTCGATATTTGAATTAGTTTGGCATCTGATTCTGTTGGTAGATGGCGGTATAGCTTGCCACTTCCTTTGTACGTATTGAACGCGGCTAGCGACACGGCAGAACATGACGTCATGGCGAAAAATGGAAGGAAGAGCGCAGTTTTTCTATCAGTTTTTCTGCAGAAAAGACTTTCGCACAGGCCTTTTACTATCTGGCAGGCCGTGTTTAAATTTAACAATCTTTTACCACTCTCAAAATTTAAAAATCTTTGACCGCTCATTGGTCACTGTTTTCCGTTAATCGAACGCCTTCGGCGTTCTGTCTACGACATCCCCCTCCGGGGTTAAATAATTGATATATACCCCAGCCTATTTGGTTACAGGGGGCAGTTGGTTCCCCTCGGCCGGTTACAGGAACTTGCCATGAAGTCATGTTCTACCGTGTCGCTAGCCGCTTCTGGCGTACAAGGTTGCACTGTACGTAGCCTCTGCGTTCCTTGAAACCGAGGCTGCCTCGCGAGGCAAAGGGGCGAGCCATACGGCTGAGGCTGCTCGCTCAGTCAGTACCCGGTTAATAGGGTTTTATCATGATCCTAAAACCAAACAAATTGCCTGAATAACATTGTTTCAAACTTTTCAGCAATTTCTCTGCCAAAATTCTTTCTCATGTAAATAGCAAAATTTTTAATTAAATATTAAAAGAACTATCATCACCGAAATTCGGGTTCATTTTTGGAAAAGCTTATAGTTAAATCTCTTAAAAGATATATTTAATTTCTGGGACCACAACACCAGAAAAAGTTTTGAGTAATAGTTTTGAATTTACCTTTTTATCAACACTTATTTCCCAAATTAGTAACTTTTCTACATTTTGCACAATGGAGAGTGATTTGTCACTGTAATCTTTATATGCATGAAAATATTCCATAGAATGTAAATGGAAGGGCATTATGTTGAAATTTTTCCATTAATATTTTTACTCGCAATTAAAAGAAATGTTCTTTTTCTTTCTTTTCGCTCTTTATTTCTGTTTTTATAAAACTAAATGTGATATAAGTGTGCGTGCTGACTTAAAAAAAATATATAAATAGCTTCCTAGGATAATGTCTGGAACAGTGCTATCGTCTTTCATCGTGTTTTAAATCTCAATAAAAAGAATAAATGAGTACTGCCATTACTCACTGTTCCGATCAATGAGTCGATTACTCAGGAACGAGTAAAGTGAGGAACCTGAAATTCTGAGGGAGTAACATTTGTTAGAATTTGGCCGAGTATTTTCCCTAATATGTGCTGAAAGGTGCGTCACTCTGTGCTGCTAACAAACGTCGAGGCATCGACTTTACCATTTCCAATCCCATAATATCTCACTGCACATCTACAAAGGACATCAGAAGCCATTGTGCAACTCTTTCACTGATGTGGATTACCACCAATATTGAGCAAAGCTTGAGGCCTCGAGGCGTGTTGACATCACAATTTTCTGTGACAACTTGTCAATTTTCGATGGTATATCTCAAAGTTTTTAGCTCGCTGTACGAATACTAACTATTTTGATACTTGCCTTAACAGTACCCCACTTGAAATGAACGCGCTCGCCATATTTAAATATGCAAATTGTTACCATAGATAAATAACAACCCTCTGTATTAATCTTAATTTTTGAATCATTAGCTTTTTATATAATCAGATTGATTCATTTCGATTTATTTTCGTATTTCTTTTATTAATTACTTAATTTCCTCCATAGAGAACTGGAAACTGAAAGTGATTTGGAAAAGTTTGATAAATTTCTATCGTCAAAAAAAGATTACGATAAAAGAGAACCACCACTTACAGGTAATGTTAAAAATCAAATATATTTATAATTTATACGTTGGCTATTGTAATTGTAGAATTTAACACTCTCTATTTAAAAGAAAGATATACCTTTAAAGTATAACTATTGTAATATGTGGTTCTGATAGTACTCCAGAAATAATGCGGATAATTGCGGCTGCCTCCTCTTGAGGATTTAAAACGCTAATGCAGTCATCAAAATACTTTCACCTCAAGAAAACGATCAATGTGTTCTATGGTTTGCAAAATCGAGATCTCGGATTCGAGTGCAGCTAATGTTTAAGACACGTTATGAAAAGAAGCTACCTTATATGACGTTACTGAAATCAAAGATGGCACACTTTTCAGCAACGAGATCGGGGCAGTAGCAGAGCTGTTGTGACGATTTAAATCTCGTTCACTAGGTCAACACAGAAATCAACTAGATAAGCTTCACGCGAACTTCAAGTACCAAGGAATTTAGTGCACTCTGATAAATTAAGCAAACGTCTAAAATTTTACGCGTACACAATGCAAACTCTTCGGGCATTACAGTCAGATGATTGTCCAATTTGCTAAGAACATTTTACAGCGGATTGATGAGAATAATGATTTCTTGCAGCGTCTTTATTCGATGAAGCTACATTTCATGTAAATCAACATGTGAATCAGACAAACCACATGTCACAAGTAAACACATTAGAGACAACCCGAAAAACAACAAGTGCTCGGTCCAATCTTTCTTGAAGTTAATGAGTAATGAGACATGTTAATCAATTATGCCGTTCCTTAGCCACGGAAACTACTACCGACTTTCATCTGTTAGCAAACTAGAGTTACTTCTCATTGGGTTCTTCGAATTCGCATGCATCTTAATGAGATTGGGAGATAGGGCATTAGAATGCAATTGAAGGTTCCAGAATATGTGGCGTAAAATCGATTATAGGTTGGATATTTTACGGCATACCGTTAAGTTTATTAACAGTGTAATTTTGAATTACCAGACATAAAAAGAAAATTATCGTCCATATAGCTGAGGATTTTAAAGTTGAAGCAGTAAGCTTAGAGTATGAATATAGCAACCGCGTAAAGTAACCAGCTAATAACAGACGTTTGATGGACAGTTTTTTGATCTCGTGCGGTCATTGTATATTACAGAATTTTTAATATAATCAGGGAATCATCCGTGGGCAAGGTAAATTTGCAATAATAATAATAACAGCAAATAGTTTCTTATATTTATCAAACATTTTGTATCTGTTAATTTTTTATAATTTTAATAAATATAAATGTTTATTATTAAATATTAGGTGGATTCACAAATGTCTATGTTAGTCTTTGGATAAATGATATTTATGATTTGGATCAACTGTCAATGGTAAGATCTGATTCTTTCACATTATGAATATGTTTCATTTTACTTTAAAAAAGCATTGGAATAAGCAAACATATACACGGTATTCAAAAACCTATGTACAAACTTCTAGGGTATATACTGTAGAGTGGACCATTGGAGATCTTTCTTCATTCGGTAGACAATTCTTCGCAGGCGGATACCGAACCAGATTCGGAAGACATTCTGCTGCAAATTCTAAATAATTCAGCAACAAGCACACGCGTCAATTGCCGCCACAATTGGAATGCAACGTCTGTAATGTTCTGCATGACAGCCATTTACAACCTTTCTACCATGAGCAGCTGCGGGCACTGAACGTGGCATAATTATTCTCATCGCGCGAGTTTTTCAGATAGCTGCTTTGCACTTTCATTTTCCCTAAATTTCTTTTCAACGATGAGTTATCTTTCACTCGTGAAGCTATGTTTAGCGTCCATATTTCAGTTTGGTTTGGTCATAGTCACGTAGATTTATTATGACAGTGGAAACTAATATTAAACTTACAAATAAAGACCGCTATGTAGGCATATCATAGGTAACATAACATATGTTAACAATAAACTTCATTTAATAAATTATAAAGTCTCCTCCAATAAAATGAGACAGAAAGGACGCATCCTCTAACACGAGGAATTGCGGGCACAAAAATAAAGCATAAAAATTTGTTAAATAACTTATAAAGCTTTATCGATATGTAAGAAACATCCATGCTCACTTCCAGACTTGACTAACTGGAATTAGCGAGTTTTTAGTGATAAGTAATGTACATGGTCTCCACCTACTTAGGGATAGAGAAGTCCGCCAATTAAACCAGTGACATAAAACACACAAGATTCCAAGAAAGTACTCGTAGCTTGGGTAATTGACCGCGGGAACATGGATTGCCTTTGCCCATGGATATATGAAAATAGATGCTGCATACGGGACCCCGTCCCCTAAGAAAGCAGCGACGCATTAACGGCGTTAAAGGAGAGAGGAGTCTTCATTCGCTCTTGCAAAGAACAATACACTAACATGAGTAAAGCAAGTTAATAGCTGCGGGCATGAGACTTTGCATGAGGGCGAGAGAATTTGAGTAAATGTTCACAAAACAGAAAGCAACTAATAATGAGAGCCAGCTTACCTGTATGCTTGATATACGGCATCTAAATTGTCCTGAATAAAGGCGGCCAGTCTCCAGGGCATCACCACGAAGTACGAAACATTCAGCGAATGAAAGGCATCACCTCTCGCTGTCTCCTCG
Source organism: Rhysida immarginata (assembly GCA_023313115.1). Classification (NCBI taxonomy): domain Eukaryota; kingdom Metazoa; phylum Arthropoda; class Chilopoda; order Scolopendromorpha; family Scolopendridae; genus Rhysida; species Rhysida immarginata. The sequence goes on along the minus strand of JAHWFO010052656.1, from coordinate 111,949 downwards.
AATGAAAGGCTGACCCGTCCAGGCGGGTAGGCTGGCAACTTAACACAAGAAACGGTACGGCACTGACGACGGAACAAACGCTGGCAGCCACAACCGTGAAAGCGTCTCCTCTGGTTCACGATATCCAACGATGCTCGAAGCTCCAGCTCAACTCCTATTCGCAGCTATCGCCATCTGGCGGACAATATTGTCTACGGACCAAACTATAACCTACAGAACAATAGCCGTGCACCATGGCTGTAACACTATTAGCGGCGACCATTTCGAGAAGATTTGGCAGAAAACGCACTGATGACAATGTGCTGTAATGTATAACTGTTAATACGTCTCCTAAACTTAATGTCTGTGCTATTCTGTCTCAAAAACGTTTAATATAACCATATATTTGATTAAAATTTTTTAATTTGCTTCTTAAATCACTGAATATCCCAAAAGCTACATCATGGTTTCTTTATTGAAGAGGTTATGACACTCCCGTTTAAACGCGACCCCGCTATTATTTTGTTTACCAGATGGCGAAACATCGAAGTATGCTTTAAATAATCAGATATACAATAGAATTCAACATATAAAGCATAAGTTATCGATGTTTATTTTAAGGCACAGCTAGTTAAACATTTTAAGCTTTTTATCTTAAATAAATGATTCAAAATGATTCAAAATGAATGGCTCGCGCCGATAGCATTGGAACAGTTACGAGTGTCATAACCTCTTCAATTAGGAAACCATGTTTATACACTTTGGCATATACGGGGCCATTTCTGTTTTCTAAAATTTTGTTTCGAACCCGAACAAAAACTACGGTCTCAACATTTGCGCCCGGTCTCGAAGTTTTACCAGATCGGACCCTTAATTTACAAACTAATATCAACCCGTTTAAAATTTTTGACTCTGGAGTCGTAGAATTAAAGACCGTTCGCGACCGTTCTCACTCTTTAGATACGCCCTCAGTCCCCTCAATTTTTCCTCTGGTGGCGGCTAAAAGAAATTTTGTACAAGAACAGCCGATAACGAGGAAGAATATGCAGTACTGATTAAGGAGGACAAATACCCGGCTAACGCACTCAGGAGTATGTCCTTCAGAAACCATTAATAAAAGAATACATGTTTATTTAAATTTTGGACTCATTTTATATCCACACGAACTATTGACATTCAATGCCAGGACACCCTGTATATGTTCATTCATTTTTTTAAAGCAATCATTCAAAGAAATTAAGCTATTGCCTAAAATTACAACAATGCCTTAAGAACATTTATAATACTGTTATGATGACAAACACAAGAGATTGTTAGTCTAGCCATTAAGCTTCTTCATTTAGCTTATTGACTGTCTTATCTGTCACAAGGGAAGTTCACAAATTCACACCAAATTGATATATGTTACGCATCTAAAACCACTATTAATACTTGCGAAATAAGAAATCACTAAATTTTGTTTCTTTCAAAATAAACCGCGAAAACAAACATTTTTTAGCACGCATAGCCTTGCAAATATTCCATAAATTTTAAAGATTCCATACAAAGATAACGAAGATATGTTAAAGCTTTGTATGTGTCTTATTGCGCTTGACAGAGCTTCTTTCCTTCACCACTCAAACAATACGAACGAATCCACTTCACATGAAACCAATGGAAGTAGCAGCAGACGACAATTTACTGGATTCTCAAGTTTCTAAAGAAACTTAGTTTTTAAAGATATATTACCAACATTGGCTAATTACCATTCAGTAAACAAAAATCTTTATAGTAATTAATTATATCATTTAATATCATTTATATCATTTATATCATTTAATTAATTAATTCGTTAATCTTCGTAAAAGTTTTCGCAGCTGGCATTCATGTGAAACGAGGGCAAGGCTGTCGAGTGTTTCGTTTGTTATGAGGGGTATGTACGGCGATGCTCTATAATGTTAAATAAAAATAGTATTCACGGATGCTTACTTCAGCTTATAAATTATTTTGAGACGATTATCTATATTGCAAAATTAAGGTTCTGTGCTTAATAACACGGCTCTAACTGCAATTCTTCAACGAACGACGTTAACGGTTTTGCCATGTTTTATATAATCATCATTTCCGTTACTGCCATCGAGCAACGCCATCGCTTCCAAGGTATGCTTGCGCGAGGCAAAGAGTTCGTTGGGACAGGTTCGTGAACTTCCCTGTTCAGTGAGTAAAATGTATTAACAGTTTTGTTAAATATGTATGAATTTTTAAAGAGACGTTTTGGCGTCAGATTGTTCTCATTTGACCGCCCTCTCAAAATTTTAAATATTAAGTTATTTACAGGGAGGTTATAATTAAACATTATCTACTTAGATGTTTTTATTTCAAAAACGAGCGATCACTCGAACAAGAATTGTTCTGTGAATATTGCCAAACACAGAGAAAAGATAAATAAACCATTAAGGAATGACATAACCAAGTACCGAAAGGTTAAACTAAACCATTCGCGGAACTATATTTTTAAACCGCCCTATGTTAACATTGGAAGTTTCTAATGGACCATTATGATACCATTAAACCCCTTACCTTTGAAACCAATTTGGACTATCATTAATTTTACGTCAAATTCATTCATGACACCTCGTTCCAAGACGTTTGATATATTCAATGCCATATCTTATCATTGAAAGCTCCAATGAAACATCATGGTTCCACTAAATCAGGTTCCTTGAAACCAATTTGGATTATCATGAATTTTACGTTATAATCATTCATGGCACCTTATTCCAAATCGTTTGATATATTACATGCCATATTTTGGTATTGAAAGTTCCAATGAACCATAATGGTTCCACTAAACCAGAATGGTTCCACTAAACCAGGTTCCTTGAAACCAATTTGGACTATCATTACTTTTACGTGATATTCATTTATGATACATCATCACAATTTGTTTGATATATTACATGCCATATCTTATCATTGAAAATTTTTGAAGGTGTCATAAAGGTACCATTAGTGCACGTGCCAATGTTTCGATTGCAACAATTTTCAAAATGGTTCATTTCCTGAACCATATTTATTGGCCGAAATAGTAATTTATATTCGCTTGTATCTCGTCATTAAGATTTGTTTGACATATTACTTAATATATCTGTCCATTGAAAATTGCTAGGTGGGGTCGTGATTGTACCATTTGCGGACGTGCTAATGAACCGATTTAGATAAAATTTATGATTTTTCCATGGCATGTACCATATTCATTGACTGACGAAAATAGTAATGAATAACCGCATCTATCTCGTCATTACGATTTGTTTGATATATTACTCAATATTTCTTCCCATTGAAAATTGCTGGGCGGGAAAATAGAGGTACCATTTGTGCACGTGCCCATAAACCGATTTAGATAATATTTGTAACCGTTTCGTGCCATGAACCATATTCATCGACTGACGAAAACAGATTTTGAAAATCTTTCATAACCTCGGAGGAGTTTGAGTTACAGACAGACAGACAGACAGACAGACAGACAAACAGACAGACGGACAGACACGTTTCCCCACACTAATAGCATAAAGCACCTTGGAGAGGTCCAGCCATTGTGAGCCTTTAAAAAGATTTTTTTCGAATTTTCATTACGAATTTTTACTGTATTATTTCTAAGCATTTTCATGTGTTTATTTTTAAGATATTGCAAAATTTAATTTAATTTTTTGAGATTGTTCTGTTTACATCCAAGTGTAATTATCCCGGGCAACGCCGGGTACCTTTGCTAGAAATCAATAAGCTTCGAGCCTAAAAATAGAAGTGAATAAGCAATTCCATTGAAAAAACTTTTAATGCGTTGCGAAATCACACAGTATAACTGTGTTTTGTGGACATAACGTCCGTCGGACTATAAGTGTATTCGAAATGACGCATAGCAGTGTACAAGACTGTCCGAAAGCACATGATAGCATGCTGCAGCGAAGTATGTGCAAATTATAATGGCATCTACTGGTTTTGCATAGGACAAATGGAAGGGGTGAACCATGGAAATCTTGTGAACCATAATCTGGACATTGGGTACTTCTTTCTATATACGGTATGTAAAGAAGGATGTTTGTGGGTTTGTTTGTGGGTTTGATTTTTATACAAATCTACAGTTTTATTCCGATCTTGATGAAATTTTGCATACTTGATCTTCAAAGCATGAGGAAGGTCACTGTCTACCTCAGATTTCGGAAAAATAATAAATATCGATAAAAATCGATATTCATTGTTATGGCAAGGCATATTAATGAGAAATATCTCATAACCAACAATGCAAGTCAAAGTTTATACAACAATAGGTATCAACAATGGTATCAGCACGCAATTCACAAACACTCTGTATGGACCAACAATATATATCTCACTGACCAACAGTGAAAAGGAAAGTTTGTGCAACAATAGGTATCAACAATAGTTCAACACGCAATTCACACTACGCTCGGACCAGCAACAGATATCTCATGACCAACAATGCAAGGCAAAGTTTGTGCAACAATAGGCCCGTCGTGTTTGCAGCAACAATGATATCAACGAGCAATTCGCCAATAACAATGATCACAAAATGATGATGCAATGATAAAGCAATCCTTTCCAAGTATTATAGCAATGAACATAAAATAATGACGCAATATCGTAATGATTCGTAATGACGGATGTCAGTGTACAAGACTGTCTGAAAGCACATGATACCATGCTGCAGCGAAATATGTGCAAACTATAATGGCATCTATGTTTTATGTTCCTTATTTTTCAACCAAATTAAATTATCTTAGGTTTTAGAGAATCTCAGTTTGTAACTTGTTGATCTTGGTGTGGCGGGATTTTTATGTCTGTTCATATCTTCTTTATCGTTCAAATTAGGACCCATGTTTATATAAACTTTTTTTGCTTAGAATCACTCATACTATCTTCCCTAAAAGTTTGTCCGTGTACTAAAAATTCACCCTGTATATATATAATGTTAATATTCTATTTTGTTCATCCGAATTATAGGATTGCAAGCTAGACATAATGCTAGTACTTGGATGGTATGATAGACGAATGCAGGATTCATCTATGAACCCAATTACCCTAAATGACAATAGCACGATTCAAAGACTTTGGCTGCCAAGAATATTCTTCTCAAATTCTAAGAAGGCTACATTCCATACAATAGTAGTTCCCAATCAGTTCATGTTTATAATTCCATCTGAAGGAAAATTTACGTTTGCTAGAAGGTAAGAAACACTGTACACAATGAAATATCTGTGTGAACAATTTTTTATTTCTCATAACGATGGGGTATGAAGACAAAAGATCATTTGAATGAATAAAGAACTATCCAAGTTTTTGCAACTTAAGGAAAATGCAAAATGGAAATGTTCTAGGGATTAATGCGGGTTTATTGCGTTCACCTAACGCCTCTTTCAAAGAAGCCTGGGTTTAGCTGTGGAAAACACGGTTTTGCGCAAAGAAAGCATTCTGAAAACACAAGCTTTCTGGAAACATTTTGAACATTTGTAGAACGATTTGTCAGGGCGCAGCGCCATCTATGACCTTTTGTACCGATTTATGTTTATTTAATGACTAGCGAAGGGATCATCTAATTTGTGTGTTCTTGGTGTTTCGTGTCATTTGCGCCGATAGAGCATCCTCTTCAGTCCTCCGAGTTAGGTAAGGCTAATTTCAATAACCCCGTATATACGATAGGCGGTGATAAAGTCATTACACGCAACATGAAAGATCGAACATTTTTGAAAATGTGTGATGCCACTTGGAAGCGATACCCTCGACTGCTGGAGGATATAAAGCGGTACAGTACCGCTAAAGGCCGCTGGAGCGTCGAAAGTAACATAGCGCAGTCCATCGGAAAATTGGAGATGTGAGCCGTGATAATACTCCTACATTTGAAGGAGAATAACGCCAAACACATCCATGAGGAGTTAGTGGCCGTTTATGGTGACAATCTCCCATCGTACGATATCATAAAGCGACTTAAAATCAAAAAATCAGCAGGTATTGATTCCATCACCAATAGTGCTCTGAAGAACTTGCCTCTTAATATTGTCTCAACTATTACCAAAGTCATAAATGACTGCTGGAAACTTGGTTACTTCCCCGACCAGTGGAAAGAATCCGTCATTGTTACCATACAAAAGCCAGGTCTTAACCCTGCTCTTGCTGTCAGTTACAGACCCATAAGTTTACTACCTATGTTGTCCAAAGTCTTCGAACGCGTCATCCTAAGGAGATTTAATGCTTTCTGTGTGGCCAACAATCTTGTTCGTGAGGAGCAATTTGGTTTTCGACCTGGACACTCCTGCCAACTTCAGATCTGGAGGCTTGTTGCAGATCTAAGCACTCCTCTAAATTGTGCAAAGTACAGTAGTCTTGTCTTCTTGGATGTCCGGAAAGCTTTTGATCCAGTTTGGCATAGGGGGTGGCCGTGGCCTGGTTGTCTCGTCGGTTGGCTCGCCAATCGATAGAGTTCAGCAACTTCAGGCGCGGCCAGCTGCTGGTTGGGTGACGGCCAGGGCTTGAGGGCCACTGCTGGCGGGACAGCTATTTGGGGCGCGGCTGTTGGGGGACCTTAGTCTGACCCATTTGCCGATTGACCATAGCTGGTTTTCCAGCAGTTGGTGACAGCCTCTGGTTCGTTTATCCCCAGCAGCTCTTCCATCATGAAACCCCCCGTGCTTCGGAGGGCACGTTAAGCCGTCGGTCCCGGCTGCTACTGTCATCTCGTAGCAGTCGTTATTTACTGGGATGGCGCAAAACTCCCTCGTAGATAAAGTTTGGCATAACGGACTCATATTCAAGATGATTACTTGTGGTCTCCCTGACGATCTGATTGCTTTGATTAGTTCCTTTCTGACGAACAGGAAATTTCGTGTTAAGGTTGGCTACTCAATGTCAAACCCTTGCGACGTCAATGCTGGTGGTCCCCAAAGCTCTGTCCTGGGCCCTGCATTGTTCAATTTCTTCATCCACGGCTTCCCAATCTTTACTAAGTGTGAGCTATATCTGTTTGCTGACGACGCGGCCATCATGACTACCGACCGCAAACCCGCTCACGTCACATCTCGGTTACAAAATGCCTTACATCAGTCCGAGAAATGGTTTGCTAAGTGGAGACTCAAACTAAACGTCAACAAGTGCAAAGCTATGTTTATTACCAAGAAATTTCAGAAACCCCCGAAGCCTCTCCTTCTTTCGGGTAGAGAGCTCGAATAGGTGAAGAATTACAAATACCTCGGAGTGGTGATAGATGCCAAGCTAAATTGAGATGACCACGTCTCCTATGCTATCAATAAGGCTAAGAAGGCAAAGTTCAGCCTGGTCGCCCTCCTGGGGCGAAACAGCGCTCTTGGAATAGATAGCAAACTTTTGCTATATAAAATGGTAATCCGGACTATTCTGTTATATGGTATGCCTGCCTGGGCCACAATATGCAAGTCCAGATGGAAGAACCTGCAAACTTTCCAACACATTACCCTGAGGACCATCGCCCAACTGGACAGGAGAGTTGCAACAAATACTTCCATTGCTGAAGATTTTGATATACCTCCTATTGGAAACTACGTACAGGAGTCGTTGAAGAAGCTTCTTCCGAAGATCAAGGACCGCCCTAATCCTCTGGTTGCAGTTATTCTGGATCAGCCGCTCACTTTTCGAAGTTTATTCAGGCATCGCAGGCCTCGTCATCCTGGACGTCAACTTCGAAGACATCCAAAAGGCTATTTTTCCAGACTACTGGATCTCCTAGCTCCTTCGTGTCCCTCGTCAATCAACAATCTGCTTCACTGTCCTAATAGGAAAGGACTCCTCTTTATCCTCTGGATGAGTTAACAAGGTTCATCTGGCTTCTTTCCTAATTCAGCGTACTTCCCTTGGATACTACTTGGACGAGTATGGTAGTGAAAGCATTGCTTCCGGACCATTTGTTTTGTTTTTTCACTGCGCTGTTCGATTGTCGATTGTCGATTCCAAGTCATGTATCGGAATAAGAGGGTGCTCATTTGACTGGCACTACTGCTGCTACTGCACGACGATTCTACCACTCGACGGACGACGACGTACCTATTGCAGTCTGGACGACTTTCAGTGCATCGGTGGAATCTCCAAGAGGACTAACAAGGTAGGACTTTTTTAAGTCTTTTAAAACTAAGTCGTTCTGAGTAGGTGCGTCCTTCTAAGGACGGCAAAACCCAGCACCACACCTGCTCATGGTGACGTCAGGCGTTGCGTCGACGAAATCCGCTAGCATTACTATTAAATACGCTGACGGTAAAGTGTCACCATGTGAGCAAGCCTATAAAGATGCCTGTAAGGATCCTAGATTCCTGGCCTTTGATATCGTTATTAATGAACAGCTTGAGGCTTTAAGTACGGTCTTAAACAAGAAATATTTAGACTTAGAATCAAAGGTATAAACGCTGGCCAAGAATGTTAGTAGTCTGGACACTAAGATTGATGGGTTAAAATCAGAGATTTTGAATGCCCGTAGTGAAGCTGCAAATGGCCTTGCTAGTCTTGAAAACACAATAAGGAAATGATGAGCTCTCTCAATGTATCCTATACGAACACGCCAATGTTAGTAGGTGACACTGAATCCATGCAAGACAGTGACGATCCCCTACTTAACCGTGCAGAGTCCATCTCAATGAATAGAATTATAAATAAGAGGAAACTAAATGATGATCAAACTAGGGAAGTCAGTGACTGGATACCTGTTGTAAATAAAAAGTCTAAAGGCATGCGTGTGGACAATATCTCCAGTGAAGCGGCCATCAGCGACATAGCTGCTGTTGCCTTCCGTGATAAAAACAAGAAATCTGTCCACACTAATCATAGAGAAGGAAACGTATATGTTCCTCCGATCATCATTCGCCACCACGGGAAACCTTTCAAGGAGATCCTGGAAGAGATCACAAAGCATGTGCCCCTAGATAATATCGTCGCACACACAGGTAGAAAGGAAACCATTAAAATAAAGTGTCAGGACGAAGAGACCCATAAGATTTTAGTTTCTTGAGTCAAAAGCAATGATGTTCTGAGAATCCAGCATCACCAGCTAAAATCCGAAAAAATGCTAAAATACGTTGTCCGAAATGTCGACACAACGTATGACCTCGAAGACTTTGCAGAAGACCTCAGGAAGGCTAATTATTTTCCGGAGAAAGCAATAAGGCTTAAAAAGCAAATGGTTCAGTAGAAATGCCAATGATTTTGGTTATCCTCCAGAATACTGAGCATAATAAGTCCTTTTTAGGTTAAAAACGTGTCGGTCCTCTAGCTGTTACTGTAGAATTATTTAGAGGTAACAAAAGACTCTTGCAGTGACACAACTGCCTGCGTTTTGGTCACGTGTCTCAAGGTTGTACCGAAACACCTCGATGTAACCTGTGCGCTGGCAACCACCAATCGAGGGACTGCTCTAATGTAAAGGATAGAGTCCCCTCTAAATGCATCCGCTGTAATGGACAGCATACATCTAGTTACACACAGTGTCCAAATATCCCCTTGTAAAAAGGCTCAAAAGCAGCAAAGTGCTAGAAAGGAAAACCTATGCTTCGGTCGCATCTGGCGCTGATGAGATAGGTATGGTTGATCCGAACCAACTGCGCAGTATTTATATGACTCTTGGAAATTAGCTAAACCTCTACAAGGAAAGTGGAAAAGTAGTGCCACAGGTTGCGTCTCAAAATCTAATTAATAATCATGGATAGACACCCATATAGGACCATTAATCAAGGGAAACTTCGCTGTAATATATGGAATGCAAGGGAAATTGCTCGCAAACGCTTCGAGTTATATAATTTCTTAATAAACTGGAAAGTCGACATCGCTTTCGTGTGCGAGACACACCTGAAATCATTTCAAGCGTTCAAATTGTCCGGCTACCATGTCTATCGCAAGGATCGGCTACTGGGTAATAATGCTAGTCATGCGTTTGGTGGAGCAGCAGTCATTGTCAAGGACGGCATTGATCATTGTGAGACTATCACTCCCGACTATATAGGTATGGAAGCCGTTTCCGTTATTATAAATGATGCTAACGCAGGCGAAATTAAGTTCGTCTCATTATATAACTCGCCTAAGCACAAGCTTAGTCCATGCGAACTCGACGAGCTGCTGTCCGGACCCATTCCGGTTATAATGGCGGGCGACTTAGGCATCATGCATGGAACTCTAAATGCCCTAATCAAAATGGCAATATCTTATATGGATAAACATTGAACGAAATTAACACCTTTGTTGCTCGTCCCCTTGAAGACACCTACTACTGCGACCACTCACCTGTTAGTGAGGTGCTGGACATCGTTGTTCTTAAAGGGTTCTTCAAGCCATATAATATATTTACAGTAGATTATTTATCCTCTGACCATCGACCAGTGATGCTTATCTTTGAGGGTTTGGACATCGATATGAAGATTGGGCTGCGCTCTAAGCAGGACTGGAAACTCTTCAGAGATATTATTCGCGAAAAAAGCACCCCATACAAACAGGTTATTGCCAACGATGACATCAACGCAAATATTATTTCTATCACTAGTGTTATCCATGAGGCTAGTTGTTCCAGTGCCTCCACTGCTGATCGAAAGCGTCCTGAACATCTCGACCTTCCTCCTTACATCAGACGGCTTATTCTTGAAAGGAATACCTATAGAATATTATGGCAGCGTAAGCGACTACCAGGAAGAGGTTAAAGCTCTACGAAGTCAGAGGTGGAACGAAAAACTTAAATCCTTGTCAATCCAGGAACAACTCGCTTTGGGGTGCTGTAAGGGCCTTAAAAGGAAACAGACCCATCAACTTGCCACCACTGCTTACTACAGGTGGTGATGTTGTCACCAGTGATCGTGATAAAGCTCAACTGATCGCCGACTCCCTGGAAAATCAGTTTACCACACCTTGTGAAGACAACCCCGATAGTCGCTCAAATACTCAACTTGTCAACAATGTGTATATCTCCTATGAACCATCCCAGAGTGTTCCTACGCATGAGGAAATTGTTAGCACAAATGAAATCTCCGACGTCAAAAAACATCTTAAAAGCAGGAAAGCAGAAGGTTTGGATTCTATCACAAACAGTGCCCTTAAGAACTTGCCTCCTAGTGCCGTCTCGATTATTACCAGGGTCATAAATGACTGCTGGAGATATGGATACTTCCATGACATATGGAAGGAGTCCGTCATCGTTACGATACCAAAGCCTGGTCTGAACCCTGCCCTCGCTGTCAGCTACAGGCCCATAAGCTTACTATCTACGATGTCAAAAGTCATTCTAAGGAGGTTTAATGCTTTCTGCGTGGCCAATAATCTTGTTCGTGAGGAGCAATTCGGGTTTTGCCCGGGTCACTCTTGCCAACTACAGCTTTGGAGACTTGTTGCTGATCTAAACACTCCCCTTAACTGCGCCAAATACGGTGGTCTTATCTTTCTAGATGTACGGAAGGCTTTTGATCAGGTCTGGCATAACGGCTTGAGATACAAGATGATTACTTGTGGCTTTCCTGACGAGCTGATTACTTGAGGCCGTCCTTGTCCTGTTTGACGGCCAAAGGAACCACGCTCCCTCAAATGTCTGTCTACAGATACAAATGTTCGGTTATTTGGCAAACGTCTATTCGGAAAGCGTTCTTGGTAGAGTCTTCTTGCTTCCACAGCATTTCCGTCCGCAAGACCATACCTTAGGTGCATGTCAGTGTATTTTCCACTGGAATACGTGTACATGACTTTTTTTTACGTAAATCGTAATGCGTATGTCAAAGCACGCAAACGTCCTGAAATTGATATTCCTAGTGGATGTACAGTAGTGAAATTACAGTAATGGAAACAACCGTAAACAACTAATGGAACAACCCTAAAGTACGTTTAAATGAAACAAATCACTCAACCTAGTGTTGGGTCGAAACGCTGGAACTGCTAAAATATCGTCCGCTAACTACCGAGCTTCCCTACTGTATGATTTTGGATTACTCCCAAACAAATCGTTTCCAGACAAAGTGCTATAGAACATTTTCGTCTTCTTTTGACCTAAAGAATATGTCACTAAATTTATTGTACATAATTTTGAAACACCCTGTAATGATTAGAGAAAGCATGCCCAATGGTCTTCCTTCATTGTTCAAACCATGTCTCAAAAATTAGCCGCAAACAGCAGGATTTAGCACGGTCCAGCGACAAAATTAGAATCGATTTTATTGTCAAATTATGAAAAATGTTAAAACTAAATAGAGGATACTTATATTTTTCATTCAGAAAACTGATTACTTTGTTATTTTTTTTGTTGAGGGGTAAAATGAACAGGTTTAAAACGATTGAAGCAATGTTAAATTTTGTTGCTAGGCGGTGCTAAATCCCGCTATTTGCGTCTGATTTTTGGGAACAATAGAAGAAGGGCAAATGGGCAGGCTTTCTCTTATCAATGTAAGTTATGCGCTGATAATGATAAACGCATGCTATTCCTCCTTTCGTCCGCCATTTTGAAGGCACCTAAAGTCAAAAATAATTTTTATAGTAATGCAATAAGTGCTAAAACGATAATAAAAAACCATTAAGAAATGACAACCAAGTATCGAAAGGTTAAACTAAACTGTTCGCGGAACCATATTTGTAAACCGCCCAATGTTAACATTGTAATTTGCTAATGGACCATAATACTATCATTAAACCACGTACCTCTGAACGAATTTCAATTATCAGTAATTTTACATTATATTCATACATGACACATTATTTCAAGTTGTTTGATATAGAGGGTGATTATAATTAAAGTGATGATTTCAAAAATCGATATTTTGAAAACTACTCGTCAGAATGACCTGATATTTTAGCAGAACAATCGTGAGGCAATGAAATTTTTTTTGGCGAAGGGAAAAAATAGTTCCAAAATCTGCCGATAGATGGCGCTGACATTGTCTGGAGATATGCAAATCTATATACAAACTCTGACAATTAAATTCGGTGAATGACCGCACACAAAAAAATGCAAAACAGATAGAGCCACGTTTACTTTATTGTCCTTCGAAATAATCACCCTGGAAGGCAATACACTTTTCGGATCAGGTGTACAAGTCCTGGAAGCTCCTTAGGGATGGCTTTAATTTCACGTGTCACATTTGCTTGAATGTCTGGAATGTCCGCAAATCTGTGTCCCTTTAAGGCCCGTTTCAGGCGTGGGAACAAGAAAAAGTCTGCCAGTGCCAAGTCTGGTGAATAAGGTGGATGAGCTATGGATACGACCCCTTTGTTGGCCAGAAACTGTTGCACGATTACCGGAGTGTTCCTCTTTGATACATTATCCACAGTTACGTGCGCACGCTACACCTTCAACTGTAGAAACGGGCAACTGCTAAACCATTGCACGCACAAACGTGACCTGTCTGAACTTGCTTAAACAATGGCAGGGCTTGTATTCACATGCAATGTTACTCGCGTAAAGCTCGCACAGATTAGGGTGTGACGTCATTCACCGAACTTAATTGTCAGAGCTTGTATATAAAGAAGGATGTTTGTTTGTGAGTATTGAATACAAATCTACAGTTTTATTCCGTTCTTAATGAAATTTTGCATACTTGGACTTCAAAGCATAAGGAAGGCCACTGTCTACCTCAGTTTTCGAATAAATTAAATTATTGATAAAAAATCGATATTCATGGTTATGGGCAAGGCATGTTAATGAGAAATATCAAATGACCAACAATGCAAGGTAAAGTTTGTGCAATATAAATAAGTTTCAATTTGTAACAATACATAGAATTCCTGTTATTCAGGCTATTCTTAGAAAAGAGAGTTCTTAGTACTTAACAATTTCTTGAAAATCTTTAAAAATCATCATTAACTGGAGATAATGGAGAGTTAGCAGACTTTTGAGAAATAGTGGAAAGACGACAGAGGAAGCACTCTCTTAGCTCCGTGCTGTATAGAGCAAACGGTAAGCAAGTAAATAGAAGAATCGGCTAACGCTACACTACAAAAAGTGAGGAACGGCCAAGTTTTGCTTCAAGACATCGAGAGAAGAGTGGGAAATGCAACAACATCAAGTGTACATCTAAAGTAAGATTACGTGAGTAAGAAATTATTTAGACTAGCAGTGGCATCCTTGGAGAGGTCCATCCATTGTGAGGCTTTAAAAATTTTTTTTTCGAATCTTCATTAAGAGTTTTTACTATATTATTTCTAAGCGTTTTCATGTGTGTTATTTTTAAGATATTGCAAAATTTAATCCAAAAAAAAAGTCCGAGCTAAGCTGGGGTTATCACCTAGCTTATTTGGTGTCATGTCAGATCCAAACATTTCATAAATATACATTTTGACTAAATTCTGTGGGAATGTGTATATTTTGGATACTGGGATGCTGATAATGAGATGACTGAACGTTCGTTTCCAAGACTTATTATTAATGAGCATAAAATGATGATGCAGTGACAGAACACTAATAAGGCAGCGTCTATTGAGGAGGCAAAGGAGTCACGCGTGTCTCCCTTGAGCTCCGTATGAAACTTCCAGACGACTGGCAAAAATTTATGTGTCTGGAAAAGAAAGAAAAAGAACGAGCATTAGTCAGAGAATCTCTGCAAACTAAAACAAAAAAGCTATACGGGCGTTTGAAACATCTGAACAGCGGCAGTTTTGAACAGAGAAATAGGGTATAAGAGCTTCTTCCTCAAGGGAAAGAAAAACTTGAGTCTAAAGTATCTGGTGATGCTCCGCAGTGGTAAGGAAGAGTTTAGATGCTCCGGTATATCACTTGGACTACCTGTTTTCATATTTTTCGTAGAATGGATAGTCCCTTTGCTCTGTGTTGTATTGATTGAGTTATTAAATAACCAATTGGAAGTTATAATTTAATTTTTTGAGATCTATCTCTTTACCTGCAAGTGTAATTAACCCGAACAACGCCGGGTACCTCTGCTAGTACTAATACGTGACATGCGCACCGCAGACACAGCTGCCATAAAAATGCAGAGCACCAGCTCTTTGCTTGAATGCTTCATCATGACTCTGACTATGAAAGACCGCGCTCTGCTCTTGAAGCTTTTTTATCTGAACTATGAGCGTGCACTAACAGCTATTAGGAAGTTTCGGACATTAAAATCCATAAAATCGGGTTCAATAACCACAAATGGTCTGCGAAAAATGATTGCTAAATTCTAAGACACCGGTTCATTTGACGTGAAACGGGGTAGAGGAAGGAAACCAGTTTCGGCTGCGGCAGTAGAAGATGTGGCTACAGCATTACAAGAACAGACGTACAGTGATGCTGGAATCAGTAGTGCACGAAGAGTTGGCCTAATGCTGGATATGCCGAGCAGCACGGTGCGTAAAGTCCTACGGAACATCTTGCGCTGTTACCCGTACAAGATAACTCGTGTGCAGCTGTTGCTACCTGCTGACCTGGAAGCACGTGAATCTTTTGCAATACGATTTCTTGCTCGGATGGAAGTGGACAACGTATGGCCATGGAACATTCTGTGGTCTGACGGAGCCCAATTCCATTTGCAAGGTTCTGTAAATACGCAAAATTGCAGGATATAGACGATCGAGAATCCGTTCCAGCTACAGCCTTTACCTCTTCACTCTGAAAAGGTCACTGTGTGATGCGGAATAACGGCACTGTTTATCGTTGGTCCGTTTTTCTTCGAGGAGATCACACTTGCAGGTCCCGTTACCTGCACCGTTACTGGCGAGCGGTATGAGGCACTTTTGCATAACCATGTCCTTCCGGCACTACAGCAGCGTCAGTATGTGCATCGCACAATATTCATGCAAGACGGCACATTGCTACTCCTGTGACGCAGCTGCTGAGTGCTCATTTCGGAGATGCTAAGATCATAAGCCGCTATTTTCCAACTACGTGGCCGCCACGTTCCCTCGACTTAAACCCGCGTGGTTTCTGGCTTTGGGGGTACCTGAAGAATGTTATTTACAGCGGGCGGATTGAGAATCTAGCCGACTTGGAGGTAAGCATCACACACGAATTTCATTGCATCAGTACAGATACACTCCGATCTCTTGTAGAGCATGCCATTTTGCGCTTTCAATTAGTAACGGAACAAGGCGGAGGGCATATCGAACAATTCTGCCTTATTCATCAGTTAGATGTTTGTTCCATGAAGCTGTATTTTTTTTTAGCATTATCAATGCTGTCGCTGTAAACACGTATTCTTGTCTTTTCGCTAAAAAATTTTTGTAAACCCCTGAGGTCTATTGTTTACTTTTGGCTAACAACATTCCGGTGTTTCACGAATCCATTTTTGGTTTTTCCCCTGATATTACCCTGCCAGCGCCATCTATCGGCAGATTTCGGAACTATTTCTTTTCCTTAACCAAACAAAATTCCATTGCTTCACGATTGTTCTGTTAAAATATATTAGGTCTTTCTTCCATCTATCGGCAAATTATCGATTTTTGAAATCGTAACTTTAATTATAATCACCCTGTATTACATGCCATACTTTAGCATTGAAAGTTCCAATGAACCACAACGGTTCAACTAAACTAGATTCTTAGGAAACAATTTCGACTATTATTAATTGTACCTTATATTCATTCATGACACTTCATTCTAAGTCTTTTGATATATTACATGCCATATTTTAGCATTGAAAGATTCAATAAACGATAATGGTCTTGCTAAATTAGGTTACTTAAAAACAATTTCGAATATCATTAATTTTACTTTATATTTTTTCATGACACATCATTCCAATTCGTTTGATATATTACATGCCATATTTTATCATTGAAAGCTCCAATGAACCTTAATGGTTCCACTAAACCACTTTCCTTGAAACCAATTTCAATTATCATTAAGTTTACGTTATATTCATTCATGACACATCATTTTAAGTTGTTTGATATATTACTACATGCCATATTTTAGCATTGAAAGTTCCAGTGAACCATAATGCTTCCATTAAACCAGGTTCCTTGAAACCAATTTCGACTGTCATTAATATTATGTTTTATTCATTCATGACACTTCATTCCAAGTCTTTATATATATTACATGCCATATCTTATCATTAAAAAATTTTGAGGGTGTCATGAGGGTACCATTAGAGCACGGGCCATTGTTTCGATTACAACCATTTCAAAATGGTTCATTTCCTGAACCATATTTATCATTTGGCGAAAATATTAACGAATTACCGCTTCTATCTCGTCATTACGATTTGTTTGATATATTACTTAATATCTCTCTATTGAAAATTGCTAGGTGGGGTCGTGATCGTACCATTTGTGCACATGCAATTGAACCGATTTAGATAATATTTGTGATTAGTTCGTGCTATGTATCATATTCATCGATTGACGAAAATAGAAATGATCTAGTGCGAGTTGGACTCGCGCATCGAGTGTTCCGTACAACGATATAATATATTTACCAAAAAATGCTATGTTCTGTAGGGTGTGCGTCACGAAATTTCGTGATCAAAGATAGTAAAGCAGGTGAATGCGAGGTTTCCGAGATCAAAAGCACTAGTAGTAAAAAAAGTTTGGAGTGGCGCCCTCCTTTGACAGAAAGGAACAAAAAACGGGCGCGAGATAGGAAAAGAGAAGGGCGCGAGATAGGAGCGTCGTTCGAAGAAGATTAAAAGAAAGTGGAAGAGCAGCGTAATTGTCAGAGACGGTGAGCGACTTTGGAGAGAGGAAAAAAGAGAAGAGCAAGCTTACCGTGACGGTGAAAGAAAAGATGCTCCGCAAAAGTAATAAGAATGCGAGGAGAAAGGCAAGGAAGAAAAAGCGACAGTTAATGAACTATTGGACTATTATTGAACTATCAAAGGTAGAAATCTTAAGATTTTTGAAATATTTGGCAAGATATTTAGAAATAGTGTAAGTAGGGGAGTCAATACTTGAATCAATCGGGCGCATCTTGTTCCCCAGTTTATGTATTTTAGGTAGCGCGTAAAATTTAGGGATGGTAGGATTGGCGATAACACGAGAAGTTGCTACTTTATCTTCTATCTATATAAAGAAGGATGTTTGTTTGTGGGTCTTAAATACAAATCTACAGTTTAATTCCGACCTTGATGAAATTTTGCATACTTGACCTTCAAAGCATGAGGAAGGTCACTGTCTACTTCAGATTTAGAAAATACAAGAATCTACCTATATATATAAAGAAGGATGTTTGTGGGTGGGTTTGTTTTTTATACAAATCTACAGTTTTATTGCGTTGTTCATGAAATTTTGCATACTTGAACTTCAAAGCATGAGGAAGGTCACTGTCTACCTCAGATTTCGGAAAAATAATAATTATCGATAAAAAATTCGATATCCATGGTTATGGCAGTGCATATTATTGAGAAATATCTCATGACCAACAATGCAAGGAAGCGTTTGTGCAACAATAGGAATCAACAATGGTATCAACACGCAATTTACAAACACTCTGCACAGACCAACAATATATATCTCATGACCAACAATGCAAGGAAGCGTTTGTGCAACAATAGGTATCAACAATGGTGTCAACATGCAATGCACCAATACTAGGCAGGGATCAACAATATATATCTCATGACCAACAATGAAAAGCAAATTTGGTGCAATTCCTGTTATTCAGGCTTTTCTTAGAAAAGAGTGTTTTTAGTACTTAACAATTTTTTTGACAATCTTTAAAAATGATTAGTAACTGGAGATAATGGAAAGACGACAGAGGAAGCACTCCTTTAGCTCCGTGCTATTTTGAGCCAATGGTAAGCAAATCAGTAGAATAATCTGCGTTCGCTAGACTACAAAAAGAGATGAATGGCCAAGTTTTGATTCAAGACATCGAGAGAGATGAAAAGGAATTACAACAGCATCAAGTGTACATCTAAAGTAAGATTACGTGAGTAAGAAATTATTTAGACTAGCAGGGCATCCTTCTATTGTGAGCCTTTAAAAATTTTTTTCAAGTTTTTTATAAGAATTTTTTGCTGTATTAATTGTAAGCGTTTTTATGTGTTTATCCAAACATTTCCTAAATATATATATTCTGGGGGAAAGTGTATATTTTGGAAACTGGTTTTATTCCGATCTTCATAAAATTTCGCATACACGACCTTCAAAGCATGAGGAAGGTCACTGTCTACCTCAGATTTCGAAAAAATAATAATTATTGATAAAAAATCGATATTCATGGTTATGGCAGGGCATATTAATGAGAAATATCTCATGACCAACAATGGAAATAAAAGTTCGTGCAACAATAGGTATCAACAATGGTGTCAACACGCAATGCACCAACACTATGCAAGGATCAACAATATATGTCTCATGACCAACAATTCAAGGCAAAGTTTGTGCAATATAGAATTCAATGCATAGAATTCCTGTTATTCAGGCTTTTCTTAGAAAAGACAATTCTTAGTACTTAATATTTTCTTGAAAATCTTTAAAAATGATCAGTAACTGGAGATAATGAGTTAGCAGACTATTGAGAAATAGTGAAAGACGATAGAGGAAGCACTCCTTTAGCTCTGTGATGTATTCAGTGTCACCAAGTTTGGCGACAGATGGCGCGTCCAAGGCTCACGATCGTATGTCACAATCGGAGAGCAAGCTTGGCATTGGACCTACGCCATCTCTTGCCAGTATCCAAAAGCAAAGCGAATTTACTGAGGAAAATCATAGGCCAAAGCGCTATAGGAGAAAACGGAGGAAGCGGCGCAAAAAGGTGCGCGAGCGGACAGGAGAAGAGCGGGTAGTTTTAAATCGAGAAGAGAGATTTTGCAACCGAGCGAATAGGACGCAAAGAGATTGCTCCTGTAGAAATTTCGACGAGCGTCGATGTTCGAGTTTTTGGAATGGAAGGGGAGGCCTCAAGCGCCCCTCATGCTCCGCCGACGACTCCGAAACGGGAGGCGAAGTACCTCTCACGCAATGAAACGTATTCGCAGCCGCCAATGAATGCGCGTGTGCGTGCTTCATTACTAATCGTATTCTCCTATCCTATGAACTTATCAGTGTCTGACCAAGAAGCCCGGCTAACGGAGGTATTCCACGAGGAAGACAGCGAGCCGATAATAACGACGTGCGAGGAGCCACAGAGAATTGCAACGTCGGTTCGTCCGCGAGACATCGAACTCACCGCCCCCCGTATCGTCGTGACTCCAAGCTACTTCCTAGCTACCCGGACGTTGGTCGTCGTGGCCATTTTGGAAGCCTCTGATTTGCAGCAGCTTCATCCATTGGACCCAATACTGATACCGGCGGAACCCAGCTTATGGATAATGCCAAGGACGTATGACGCCTTTTGGCGTCATGGATTGGGCGCCCTCGTGCGCTATTCAAGACGGGTAAAATCTGTCCTTAAACTTGTAGCCCTCCTTATTCTCTCTCCAGAGGTTGAATGCAGCCCGTTCGAGCGCGTTGCTTAAACGCTAAGTGCAAAGCAGGTGAGAGGGGCATAGGATTTAAATTTTGGCGCGGAAGCTTTACCTCTCCCGCTGTTTAAACACAGCTCTCTGTTGGCTAAGCGTAGTTTTGCTAACTAATATTTTGCTGCTTAGACTGCGCTCTCATATTATTTTCTTTTATGTGTTTGCAGTTTTTTTACGGCTTCAAGCCAAGTTATAAACGCGGAGCCGTAAAAAGTGTCGCCGTTTTCGAACGATACTGCTGTGGGCGTGCGTCGTGCAGTTTATTTGGATAGACTTCATCATTTTTTTGTTTCTTCTTAGGCGTCATTTCCCAGCAGTTTTACTCATCAACTTCGGCTTTAGCATATAAGTCAAGGGAAAATCACTTCTTTGCAATATTTTTTTTTCTCTCATTCAAAGGTCCTGGTGGCCTTTATTTATATGTAGCTAGAAGCGTATCTTACGACCGTTCCTCTACAATAGCTAAATCTTAGCCGTTCAAATACTGCGAGCCGACCTTCACTTTGTCGCTCAAGCAAGTGCCAAAGGAAGTTCCGAGGTTCGTTCCTCGGGTTCGGGCAAGGCATGGTCCTCATACGATTCTTGTGCATAAGCAAGTTCGTTGCCCAACTTTGCATGAATTGATGCCAAATATTTTGGTAAAAACCCAGAGGTTAGTTCCTCCGATCGGGCAAGATAGTGCCCTCAGGTTGGTTGGTTGGTTGGTTTGGTATTAACGTCCTTTTCAACTGCTATGGTCATTTCAGGACGGCGTTATAGGGGCCGCAAATTTTGCCTCGCAAGGGTTCTTTAACGTGCAGCCGGCAAACGACTACACGGGACCAACGGCTTTACTTCCCTTCCGAAGGAAGTGCGGGATCTCAGGATTTCCCCCTGAAAAATCCTCGTCGTCCTCGGCCGGGATCGAACCCGCGTATTCGGACATCGGAGGCGACCACGCAACCGCTCAGTCACCGAGGCCGCTGTGCCTTCAGGTGTATGTTTGCGCGAACGCAAGGTCGTCTCTCAGATATTGTATGAGGTCATTTCAGTCCTATGATCTTATGTTTAACCTGGGGTTTGTCCCTCAGATCGAACAAGGCACCGCCCTTAGATGTTTCTTGTACTTAAGCAAGAACGGTGCCCACTTTGCAAATTAAACTCTTTCGAATAATAATACTATTGTGAATCTGAGGCTCGTTCCTTAGATAGGGCAAAACATTGGCATGCTTATTTTTTGACGCTAATGTTTCTAGTAGCATATCGCCCTTGGTCATTTGTATTATTTATCTTATTCATTAAAATTGTAAAACGGGGTTTTATTCCGCCGTTTGGGGCAAGGCTAAGGCCGTAGGCGTTTCTTGCGCATAAGCAAGATCGTAGCTCTTATTTTAGTGTTTTGTTCTGTACTTACCACCTTTTTGGTTGTTGTTTATAAATCTGTTAAACCCCAAAGATATACTCTGTTGTCTGCTTAGTATTCATAAACTTCCACTGCGCAATACGTGACATTCAGCAAATGGTAAGCAAGTAAATAGAAGAATCGGCGACCGCTAGACTACACAGTGATGAATGGCCAATTTTTGCTTCAAGACATCGAAAGAAGAAAGGAAATTGCAACAACTTCAAGTGAACATCTAAAGTAAGATTACATGAGTAAAAAATTATTTAGACTATAAGGCATCCTTGGAGAGGTCCATCCATTGTGAGCCTTTAAAAAATTTTTTTTCGGTAAATCAAGTCCCGGTATATCACCTAGAATGGACTTTTTCAGTGAAGAAGTAAATTCCTGTCCTTCGGATTTTTCTTAGAATGAATAGTCCCTTCGCTCTATATTGTAGTGATTGAGTTATTATTTAACCTATTTGGAGGTTTAATTTAGCTTTTTGAGGTTGTTCTGTTTACCTACAAGCGTAATTATCCCCGGCAACGCCGGGTCCTCTGGTAGTATATATATACAGAAAGATCTTTGTTTATAGGTTTGTGGGTTTGTTTGTATTTTATACAAATCTATAGTTGTATTGCGATCTTGATGAAATTTTGCATGCTTGACCTTCAATGCATGAGGAAGATCACTGTCTGCCTCAGATTTCGAAAAAATAATAATTATCGATAATAACTTGATAATCATAATGATGGCACGGCGTATTAATAAGAAATATCTCATAACCAATAATGCAAGGCAAAGTTTGTGCAAAATAACTGCGGTTCAATTTGTAACAATGCATAGAATTCCTGTTATTCAGGCTTTTCTTAGAATTGACAGTTCTTAGTACTTAACAATTTCTTGAAAATCTTTAAAAATGATCATTAACTGGAGATAATGGAGAGGTAGCAGACTATTGAGAAAGAGTGGAAAGACGACAGAGGAAGGAATCCTTTAGCTCCGTGCTGTATTGGGCAAATGGTAAGAATGTCAATATTAGAATCGGCGACCGCTGGACTGCACAAGTGATGAATGGCTAAGTTTTGCTTCAAGACATCGAGGGCCGTGTGAGAATCGCAACAAAAAATCAAGGGAAACATTTAAGATAAGATTACGTGACTGAGAAATTATTTGGACTAGCAGTGGCATACGTGGACATTAAAAAAAAAAATTTGAATTTTCGTTATGAAAATTTACTGTATTAATTCTTAGCGTTTGTAAGAATTAATCCAAAAAAAGAAAGATTCCGAGCCACGCGGGGATTATCACCTAACTTATTGGATAGCATAACAAATCCAAACATTTCATTAAAATATATTTTGACTGTATTCTGTGTGAATGTGAAAATTTTGGAAACTGAGATGCTGATAATGCGATGATTGAAAGTTTGTTTCCAAGAATTATTAATAACGAGCTTAAAATGATGATGCAGTTACAGGAAGGACATAAATAAGGCAGCATCTTTTGAGGAGGAAAAGGAGTCACTCGTTTCTCCCTTGAGTTCCCTATCAAACTTCCAGACGACTGATAAAGATTCATGTGTCTGGAAAGTAAAGAAAAAGAACTAATATTGGTCACAGAAACTCTGAAATTAAAACAGAAAAAGCTATACGGGCATTATAAACATCTGAACAACGGGAGTTTCAATTAGAGCAGGAGGGTATAAGAGATTCTACGTCAAGGGCAAGAAAAACTTGGGTTTAAAGTATCCAGTGATGTTTCCTGATGGTGAAGATGGATATCATTTTAATCTGAAGCAAGTCAACAAGAGGTTAAATAAATGCCAGTTGTATGGAAAGTCTCTTCGCTCTGTGTTGTATTGATTGAGTTATTATTTAACCAATTTGGAGTTATAATTTAACTTCTTGAGATTGTTCTGTTTACCTACAATAGTAATTATCCCGGGCAATGCCGGGTCCTCTGCTATTCTAGTATAAAAACGAGTCAGAGAAGTGATACGGTAGAATAATTTATTTGTTTATTTATTTATTTATTTATTTATTTATTCAAATTATACGGGAATACCCCTTTTACATGATCAATATAAGCAGTAACAATGATATTATAAATAAGATAAAAAAGGATGAAATAAGTAAGATCTGACAGGTACAACGTAATATCAAAAGATGATTAACACAACAAGTAAAATCCAATGCATAATAATGACAAAGAAAATAAAATTTCGATAAAATACACAAATTAAGGCAGTACTCTAAAATCATAAAACACGAGAAACGGCACAATATGTAAGTGTCATATAAAAATAATTATTTCAAGAACTGGATACATAATGAGTGCAAATAAAATAAAAAATGGCCAGAGGGTATAAAAACAGCGAACATAAAAGGAATAAATGAGACAACTCAGTTATAGTGCAATAGGAACTCAGTTATAGTCCAATAGGGGAAAAAAATGTGTCTTACGCGTTTCGATATTTCACCATCATCGAAGGCTAATATCGCTACAAAGAGTGGGCTGGCCGGGGCCGACATATACACAGAAAAAAATGCAGTGGGACAATTTATGTTTGGCGGAATTTATAATTGAATGGAGTGATAAGAATAATCATTGAGAAAATTTATGGACGGCGGATTTAGTGTCGGAGAAATGTGGGCCTAGTAGAGAGCTTTCCTGGCTTCATCCGGTCCTGGGTTTCTTGTTGGCTTCAATGAGGATGTCTAGGATATCTTCCCTTTCAAATGTAGTCTTTTTATTGAGTAATAAGGGGCGATCATTCTGGAGGTGTTTCTTTATTTCCATCTCTTCTTAGAGTAGGATTTGCAAATGATGCTCATGCATTCTTCTATATTTAGCATTCTGTGTTTGTTCTTAACGAAGTACTCTGCACAGGCGGACTTGTTGTCTCTTTTGGTCCAGGATTGCCTATGCTCTTTGAATCTTTCATGGAAGGAGCGGATTGTTAAACCTATATAATAGGCGGTCAGCTTGTATACACCTGCCTGTTGTAATTGTCTTGTTCAGTGTTCTTATTTCTTGTCCTCAACTGATTGGTTGTTGAGTCTTGTTCTGAATGCGATCTTTAGGCCTTCATCTTTAAATATCTTTGCTAATTTGTATGTTTCAGGCCCGAAGTAGCTGAGGGTGGTAAACTCGGTTTTCTGTTTTGGTTTATCTGGTGGTTGTCGTAGTATACTCTTGACTCTGTTGAATATTGAGGTAGTGACTGTATCTGCGAAATCGTTCAGGCGGGCCAGGTGATATGTGGTGGTAATCTCTTTGTTCTTGGCTTCAGTGGTGATGGGGTATGTGAGAGCTCGTCTGAAGTTATGGGCCAAAGCAGCTGTCCTGTGCTGCATGGGGTGATTAGATCCATATGGGATGATATTAGCCGAAGTGGACGGTATTCTGAATATGTCAAATTCCAGGTTTTGTGACCGAGGTTTTCTCCGGATGTTGACATCTAGGGAGCTAATACATTCATTCTTTTCATATTCTAAAGTGTGTGCTAAGGACTGATGAAAGCTATTAAATATTTCCAATATTTCATCGCTGGTGCTTCTCCGTTCATCAAATATGATCACTGTGTCAACATACCTTTTGTAGACTACGATTGTTGAATCTTGAATTAGTCTGTCTACCATTGGCTCTTCCATGTATTGAAGAAAGATCTCGGAACAACAGCGCTTATTGGAGAGCCCATGGCGATCCCTTCTGTGGCAAAGAATTCTTCATTGAAGGTGAAGTAGTTCTGCTGTCGTAGTAATTCTAGTAGCGTCATTATGTCTGTGCGCTCGTTGGAGTCGAATTTTTCCTTTGCTAATTTGTTGTCAATGATTCGGATCGTTTCGGTGAGTGGGACATTTGTGTAGAGGTTGGTAGTGCCTACTTACATCAACCTCATATGTGCATCGAGTTGGACTTCTTTGAGTTGAACCACTTGGCGGGTAATTATTGTTGAACCACTTGGCCAAAAATTTGGCTATTTGGTAAAATGATGCTTTCTGACAGTTGACAATAGGGTGGATAGGGTTGCCTACCTTCTGTATCCTGAGTTGTGCTCTTAGCTTAGGCGGTTGTGGATGCTTCACGGTTAATTTACTGACGATCTCTTGTAAGGTTTTTGAAAATGGGTCCTAGATTGTTTGCTTCGTTTGGCTGGCGAGTTTTGTTCTGGGGACTTTCTTTAATTCTCTTCGATGAATTTATACACTTTGCTGTTATAGTCTTGCTCATGGATAATGACAGTGGCCTTGCCCTTGTCTGCCTGGGTGATTATGGCATTTTTGTCTGCGAGTTTGTTTCTGATGCTTTTAGCGGTCCTACATGTATTATCATTCTTGCGAATCTTGGCAATTTTCGTCATTTCATTTGTTGCTAATGTTATAACTCGTTGCTTTTCAGAGGGATTAATTTTAAGTAGGGCATGTTCAATGTGGACTGCAAGGTCAGATAGATCATCGAACATTTAGTTGACCATGTGAAAAACATGGATTTGCTAAATTTAATCCGGCAACCGCAGCGACTGCCCTTGAGCTGTATTGATTGTCATCACGAAAGCAAGACGCACAGGAAATTGTTGTCGTTTGAATGTGAAGGGCAAATCACTGAAACGTGCGGAATCAGCACATCTTCGCCTTTACATTTCCCGTTAATTATTGTTTCTTTAATCAAATTCTGCATTAGTATTTTCACGGAAAGCCTGGTTCCGTTGCATAACTTTGGCGTGTTCAGATTCCAAATGAGAATTATTGGAGAGCCAATTTTCAACGTCAGTTTCTGCGTGGGATTCCACGTGGCTCTAATTAACTTAAAAATTCGACTGGATAATTAACAGCTTGATCCTCTTCTATAACTGTGTCAATGGATTTGTAAACCGTAACTGCATCAGGAATTTTCCATTGAAACCTAATATTGATTGATTGATGTCATCATTCCTTGAAGCTAAGATTGATTTGGCCCGCTCGCAAAGCCAATCGTGATTCTTGAAGTTGTTGTTGATGTTCGAGAAAACCTTCTTTTCAAGATCTTACATTGATGACTGAAGTTGACAGAAGTTGGGTGGCAACGATATCTCCTAAAGCTAAAGGATGAACCAGAAGTTTGCCATCATCCAAACCCAACAGTTGGTTGGCAAATATTTGCGCTGAGTCATCTGCAACTAAAAGCACATGAATATTGGTCGACAGTGTAATTTTTTTCACTTATCTCCAGAGAGCCGAATTCTTCAGGCAAGCAGTAATACTCGTCTGCTCTTCTTGATCTTGGAATGACGGATAAAGTGACGGAAATCACCGGCGAGCAGTATCACAGCTCCACCCATTGGAACGATCGTTTCTAAATTCTCGCAGAGTACGATCAAGTACCTCAAGTCCTTTCTTATGGGTCATAGTACATTCATCCCAAAAACGAGTTGGCATTAATTCAATACAGTTGCCATTCCAGATGTTTTCCAATGTTGCAAATGGGATGTGCAGCTAGATTTAAATTCAATGGCAGCTAGGGAGCCGAATGCGCCGTGCGTCCTCGATCGAGTAGGGTTCCTGCAATCCCCGATGATGCCAAAGCCAGTGCAATCTCATGTTTCATTCGAATTTCTGCGAGTATCAAATTCAGAAGAAATGTTTTTCCGGTGCCTTCTAGTGCAGGAAGAAAAAGAAGTCCACTATTTCCGGCCCGTACATGCTCAATAACTGAGACGAACGCGAGTCGTTGATCGGTGTTTAAGAACTTTTTCTTAGCCTCAACATAAATTTGTAACGCATCGATGTCGTATTGTTTTTCTCGCAACACGTCTATATCGACAACATCGTAACTGTTACGTTCCGGTGAAAAAAGTCCCAGCTGATGGAGGTTTTTTTGATTAAACGACAAACACATCTTCAAGTGACGTGAGTGCGTCATTGAAAATACCTTCAGAATATTGTACATCCAGGCTGGGATTGTCTCTGCGTGATCGAAAAAGTATGTCTTTGCTCATACTCTGTGGTTTTCCCTTAGATGTGGCAGATCAGAAAGCGCACTGGTTGTCAAAATTATGGCGAACAGAGTTCGTATTTGGTGAGAATGACGCTATCAGAAGCTTCAGCCAATGCGGTGTCCTCATGTTATTCATTTTCAAGCAACCCAAATTTAAAACATGCTTCTCTGTATGTCCGACATTCTTGACCATCGAAGGTTTTGATAGCTTGACTTTGCCATTAGAGGAACACATGCCAGGCGTTTCTTTCTGATATTTCAACGCGTGACAATGTATGCACAATGTGGTCATTGAACCAATTACAACATCGCGATGCATTCTGTATCGTAATTAAATGCCGCTTTCTTGAGTCCTATTCTACGTCTTGATCGAGTCTGTCGTGAGCGTTCAGTTACACGTCGTGTGTCTCGCTTTTCGGATGTTGCAGCAGCCCTTGAAGTGGAAGCTCGCATTCCCGGGTTTTCAAGTCGTGCGTCTTGCGTTTCAGATGTTTCAACAGCTCTTGAAGTAGAGGCTCTGATCCGGTTAGTTTCCAGGCGTGCCTCTCGCTCTTCAAATGTTACAGCAGCTCTTCTGACTGATTGTTGCCGCCCATACCCGATTAAGCTTCCAATGTTTGATTTTTTACGTGGCATTCTAGAGGCTTATACGTTTTTGAGGTATTTTTCCGAATCCTCAGATAGAATATTTTTTGAATGAAATAATAGTTAATAATTCAATGTTTAATTGTTTGTTGGTTATGATTGTTGGATGTGTTGTGGTTGTTGGTCATGCGTATATATCTTGGTCCGTGCATAGTGTTGATACCTACTGTTGCAGAAACTTTGCTTTGCATTGTTGGTCATGAGATACCTCTTATTAATATGCCCTGCGACCATCATGAATATCGATTTATTATCGATAATTATTACTTTTTCGAAATCTGAGGGAGACATTGACCTTCCTCTTGGTCTGAAGAAATTCAAGTGTGCCTACTTGCATAGTGATAGGTCAAACGATGTTGGAGTTTATCGATCTCATACATGTATATACCAACATCCATTTTTATATAGATAGATAAGAGATTATTCTCAATATTTGAATACACAAACTTATTGGATTAGTAATCCCGTGGTGGATGGATGCTGTATAAATTCAAATAACAAGTAATTTTCAGGTAGCTGTGTAGCCTATGAAGATGGTTAAAATGAAACATGTTGTGTATACTAAATACTTTTCATTGTTGTGTATCCGGTACCTTGTTATGTTTTACTTGATGTTTATAGCAATATTGCACAGCATGGCTTATATGAAGTAATTTATTTTTCTAAACGGGAATGAACTAGTTGTAATAAAAACAGAACACCCTTTTTTATTTTAGCTGATAACATAGCCAGTTGGTTAATTTTACAGATTTTCAGTACAATTTAGATGTCACATGGATTTTCGAGAATATCCCTTTGATAACCAGACCTGCAAGTTTGAAATTTCTTATTGTAAGTATAGGAATTTAAAATTAGTAAGTAATTCTTTCAATTCTTAAGATTAAAATGCAAAATATACAAGTGTTCCATTCAAAATAGTCAAATTAAAAGGCCAAAAACTTTGCCACAAAATGCTAAATATGCAGAGATAACGAGAGATATTATTTATTTTGATAAATCGTTCCATGATCACTGTCTTGTTATAGGCACAATTCGCACTAAACGGATAGATTAAGCCAGGTTTTCTCCGCCATCTGTTGAGCGATGAACACAAATAATGATAACTTAAAGAAAAAACTCAAATGATTATGTCATTGTTATCAAATAGAACGTCCTATAATTCTTTCATAATATATTCCTCATCATGTTCCCTATACCTCATGTGGTAGCCGTTTATAAAATTTAATTTTTTAAAAAATTATGTTTTTTTTTATTATTTTCTATCTTCCCTCAAAATAGAAGAAAACTTTAATGTGCATAGCGATATTTCAATAAATAATGCTCACTTTCTCTTATTCTTAAACATTCAGTTCTGAGTAGCAGAGGAAGTTTAAAGTGGATGGAAAAAGAAGAAATTAATATCAGTTCCGATATTACACTCCCGCATTTTGAGTACGTTGGACTAGAAACTTCTGAGTGCAAAGACAACTCACCATTAGGTAAGAGAAGAGAAAAACAAAAACACAATATTACAATTCATTTTACTTAAAAAAACCATTCTGTTTATTTTTTTAGAAAGTAATGCAACAACATGTCTTCGGGCTGCGATGTTTTTTAATAGACGAATAGGTTTCTACATTGTTAATGTTTACATTCCCTCTTTTATGATTGTCATTGTCAGTTGGATCTCCTTTTGGTTGGATATCAATGCAGTTCCTGGGCGCGTTACCCTATGTATAACAACATTACTTACCATAAGCAGTAAAGCTTCCAGTAAGATAGAAACATTAAATATTCCTTATTAGGAACTTATATTACGAGGTAATAAAATTATTTTTATGTTATAGCCTTACAGTCCATGACAGCAGAGGTGTCTTACATAAAAGCCATTGATGTATGGATGATGGTATGCACTGCTCATGTATTTTTTGCATTGTGTGAATTTATTATTGCTAACTACTTTTGGAGGATGGAGCATTCAGTAAGTATAAAAATATTTATTTTATCCGTTAACAACAGTATTGGCAATAAATGATGCTTAAAAGTTCTTACTATTGTCTCACGCTAATACAAATAAAAGTTACCCGTCCTGGCGTCCCCCCCCCCCCCCCCTGCGCGTCGGAAGACAGCGATAGAGAAACATTGGTACCATGCTCAAGGCAATGCGACAGCGGCAACTTTAGCTTATTAAGAAAAAGTCCTCTGTACGCTTAAAAAATGAAGTTTTGATAAGAAAATCGGAAATTTTATGTTGATTTAGTCTTACTTTTTGAATTATATTTTCTATGAAATCAATTTGCATTTGACTATAATTTCTATCTCTAACACTGGTCAACACTGAATTTATTTCTTGAAATTTAAAACTGTATTACAGGCTAAGGCACTGATTACGAAGAAAAATATTAGTTTAATTTTATCAGTTCCACTTTTTTATTTATGCGAAATTACAGTTTTCTCCATTGATGTCATATTTTTACCAAGTTTCATTGTTATTAAATGTACTTTTAAACGATTTTCTTGAATGAACGGCTTCAGGTTGATCTCTTTGTAAACTGCAACAGTAATCAGCCATCAAATGGTCGTCCCACCTTCTCTGATAACGCTCTTTCTTTGTTCGCATATTTTGGTGAAATCTTTCACCATGCTCATCACTGAAACCGCCAAGATTTTCTGGGAATCTTTCTAAATGAGAGTACAAATCATGAAGCTTGATACTCATGTTTCGGTACAGATGTTTTATTTAGACAGCTAACAACTCAACTAACTCAGAATGGTTGTCCGGACAGCATACACTCCAATCTGGTTATTCGGAGCATTTAGATGATGGTAATGGAGTTCGTTGAGCAGAAAGAACAACCCTAGCGTCAATACACTTCGGACACCAAGTAATATGGCTAAAAACAAAGTGAAAAGTGCACACAGAGGATTTCAGGCTAATGAAAATAGATTTACTGAGTATATGTAACAATATCAACATCGATTTAGAATCGATTTAATGGTGTGAAATAATTTATTCAAATTTATGTAAAATTGCGTTGTCAATAGGTTTCAAAGAACTTCGTACACAAGGGGTAGCCAGCATATAGAACTTTCCTGAAGGCTGTAGAAACGCCCAGAATGCTTTGCATCAGGCTTTAAAAGCACCGTCCACGCGACAGAGCACAGTATTCGTGTTGTTTTGAACCATAGGACGTGGTAAGCCAGTAGAAACGTGTATATGGCAAATATTATACAGCAGTTCCAGAATAACAAATCCCAGCGAGCTATTGCCCATGAATTATCAGTTCCACTCTCTACTGTTAATGGGATCATCAAATGTTTCAGAGAAATCGGGAAAACAGAACCAGGGACTGCACCAGGCAAGCAGCGATTATTGAATGTTAGGGACCTACGAGTATTTCGACGTTACATTGTGTAAACAGGTATGCTCCCATAAGTGAAATGACTGTTTGGGCTCGAGAATAATTTCATATACCCATATCCGAAAGCACAGTCCGCCGTTACATCAGAAGATGCAACTATTACTTATACGCTACAAAGAGGAAGCCATTTATGAGCACTGTAGCTAAGCATCGCCGGGTAGCATGGGCCAGAACCCATCTAAAGTGGCCCCTTGCTCAGTGGAATAGTGTTCTGTGGTCCGACGAGTCCACCTTTGCAGTGATGTATGGCAATAACGGTCGCAAGGTTCTGAGGACCAAGCACGAAAGTAATCATCCCGACTGTTACCAGAGGAAAGTTCAGAAACCTGCATCGCTAATGGTGTGGGGCTGCATGAGTGCAGCCGGGACAGGATCGCTTTACTTTTGCGAGGGCACTATTAACTCTGCTGCCTATATAAACATTCTTCAACAGCATCTGCATCCATCCCGCCAAAAGTTGTTCAATAGAAGACCAAGCATCTTTCAGCAGGACAACGCGAAGCCTCATGCTGCTCGGAACACCAAAGGTTGGCTACAACAGCAGCTTTTAAGGGTGCTTGACTAGCCTGCCTGCAGCCCAGATCTGTCACCCATTGAATATGTATGGCGCATTTTAAAGCGAAAAGTCAGACAGCGAAGCCTCGAACACTGCAGCAGTTGCGGGCGTGTATTTCCGAAGAGTGGGACAAAATTCCAGTAGAAACAACGCAGAAGTTAGTGTCCAGCATGCCTCAACGACTTCGGAGTGTCGTTCGTCGGAAAGGTGACGCCACTCAGTGGTAATGTGCAATAAACGGTACGGTGTACGAAGTTCATTGCAACGTGTTGAAAACGGAACATTACAAAAAGTCGCTTATTTAATTTTTATGTTAAAATGCTATATCACAGTTGTACTAAAGCTCTGTGCACTCAATAAAGTAATTTTCATTTGTTTACAATTAGTTTCGTTGTACTTATCCAAAATTCTGTAGGTGTCCGAAGTTCATTGACGCTAGGGTTGTAGTTGAGATATGACTACTTCTTAAGATTTTCAGAATTAAAGCCGTTAATATTTACGCCGCAAAAATAGCTGTCGTGGTAGTGATTTTGAGGTTCCCGCCAAATCATCGGTGTTTTATATTTGATAGCCTACTTTTTACGCTCGACCATGCGAATCAACACAAACAGATACACAATATCAGGCTCCACAATTCTCGTTGGAAGTATTGAAAATACGAAGTTTTAACAAAGTCAGAGACAGGTTTTCCATATTTATTCGCCACAGATATAGCAAAAAATATCAGGATAATGTGAACAGTGTCTCCGAGTGGTAGACATATCGAAAGGCAAACAAGATAAGCGGGAAAAAAAGTTATTTTTCAAAACACGGTTTTATTATGTTTAATTATATCTATTCCAGCCGGCGTCAACATTTAGTATATTATATAATGCTTAATTTTGCAACATTAAAATACGGATACATTTAACTCTCGTCATAAAGAATTGTTTCTTGTGGAAATTTGACAATTCTTAGTAATGAATTAGTACTATTAGTACACGAACCAGTGAACAGATTTGAAAAAAATTTTTATCATGCGTTTTCATCTGACCTACGTATGCGTATCAAAATTCAGCTCTCTACCTTGTCCGGAAGTTGGTTACAAGGTTTAACCCGGACAAACAGACCTACAGAAAAGCAAGTTAAATAAAAGCGTATAAAAATAATAATTTCGAGTTGAGTTAAACTTAAATATTCAAACACAAGAGCTGTTAAAAACCACTGTCGTATTCGATATTAGCGCATTCGAATCCCAAAACTGCAAAATTATAAAAGGAAAAAGTTAAAAATATTTTTTATGTTGACCGGTGTAACGTTAACTTTTATCTTCGTTTCTGACGTTTTGTGTTAAAACTCAACTATGTCCATGAACTACACGTCCAGCAAATATCACGTCATTTCAAAAGTTCTTGCCCATCTTCGCCTTTGTCTCCGATTGAAACCCTTTACTGGTGGCTGTAGAAAACCAAAGAGGATAGAATCCGAAAAACTTACAACTTGTGGGTTGTAATGTTTAGAATAATTTAATATTTAAGATTAAGTTGAAAATTTTTCAAAATTTTTTCAAGAAAATCCCCTTAAATATACAACCTTGTGAAGTCTGAGAGCTAAATACGCTCAACACGTCTTTAGCTTAATTCCCATAATCTTAAATAATAGTTATTAATTAAAAATATAAACTGAATAAAAAAGATATAATAAACAAAAATAATAGATAAAATCAAAATTATAATAAAAACCAAAGCAAATAGAATATTAAAGAATTATCCTGAAGTTATGAAAGGAGTAGACAATCGAACAGTGGAGTGAACATGTGTTCAGATGGGACGAAAGCAACGCTTTCATTAGGCTCATCAATCCAGAGTATAACGCCAAAGGAAATACACTGACATAGGCAAGAAGCCTGGCCAACCCTAGAGGTCCTCCACATTATGCAAAACGAAAAATAAGATTGACGATTGTTAGACGAGACACAATGAAGCTAAGCAAAGCAATTCAGAACAAAACCATCAAACCGCGGGGTAAATAGAGTATCACAACTTCCAGTATTCCGGGAAGGAAACGTTGCCAATGTCCTCAAAATTTACATCCAGAATGTGCCTAGGCTTTCGGTACCTAGTATGCCACTTCATCTCCATCGAGTGCCTCAGGATCCCCTTTACCAAGTCGTTGTCATGGTTCTCGATCTTCAGGATCATATTCTTGAGTAGTTCTTGGATGTATTTCCCAATAGGAGTCATATTAAAGTCACCATGGATTGCCTGATTTTTTGTGGTTCTTCTATCCACTTGGGCAATAGTCCTCAATGTGACGTTCTGAAAAGATTGGAGCTCCTTCCAACTACTTCTGGAGATAGTTGCCCACGCTGGCATGCCATAAAGCAGGATAGTCCTAACGATTGTTTTGTAAAGGAGAAGCTTATTGTCAATGCTGAGGGAGCTGTTGTGTCCCAGGAGAGCTAAGAGGCTGTATTTAGCCTTTTTCGCTTTGTTCAGGTCGCACGTTAAGTGGCGATTCCACGAGAGCCTTGAGTCTATGACATCACCATGGTACTTGTAATTATCAATCCAGTCGAGTTTCCTGTTGAATAAGACGAGAGAATCCGGAGGGCGCTTGTATTTTTTGTTACAGTACATTCCTTTGCATTTCCCTACGTTCAGGTTCAGTCGCCAGCAGTTAAACCATTTTTCAAAACTCTTCAGGGCATTTTGTAGTCGAGTAATAACAAGGGATGGTTGGTGCGCCCAAGTCATAATAGCAGTGTCGTCTGCGTAGAAGTACAGTTTGCACTTTTCGGGTTTCGGGAAGTCATGCACAAAATAGTTAAAGAAGGTAGGTCCGAGAATAGAGCCTTGTGGAACGCCGGCCTTCGCTGCGCGGGGAGAGGAAAGATTCTCACCAACCTTAGCCTGGTACGTCCTATTGGTAAGAAGAGACTGGATCATCGCTATCAGATCAGGAGGGAAATCATCTCTGATCATTTTGTAGATTAGGCCTTTATGCCATACTTGATCGAAAGCCTTACTGACATCTAGAAAGACTATCCCACAGTATCTGGAAAGGTTAAGGGGGGTACTCAAGTCTTCAGCGAGCCTCCATAACTGCAGTTGGCAGGAGTAATTGGTCCGAAAGCCAAACTGGTGCTGCCGGACTAGCCCTCTAGCATTACAGTGGTCCTGTGAACCTGTAGAGGATCGTCTTTTCAAGAACCTTGGACATGGATGGAAGTAGTCTAATAGACCTGTAGCTTCCGGGTACAGCTGGATTTTGCCCCGTTTGGGGATACTAAGGACAGTGGATTGCTTCCAGGACGTCGGGAAGTAAGAAAACTTCCAGCAGTCATTAATTAGAGACGTGATGACATCAATAACGTTCTTCGGGAGATTCTTTAGTGCAATGTTTCTTGCCTTGTCCTTTCCTGGAGCCTTCTTCTTTTTCAGTTTCCATATGATAGAGTTGATTTCACCACTCAGAATCCGGATCTGCGACGGACGATGGGGGACTTCAAAGAAGCTGGTGATGCTGCTTTCTACACACTGGGTCACGAATTGACTTTCAGGATTGTTGATATCGGGAGTTACAAACTGCGTCTCCAGTGAGTTTGTAATGACCTGAGCTTTGTCATGGTCACTTTGGACATAATCGCCATCTGAGATGAGAAGCGGGGGAATCGTGGCATTCTTCGGCTTCATCTGCAAGGCCCATCCCATGCTCCAGATAGAGTTATCACGGGTCGACAGGTTTTTAAGCCGATCATACCACCTGGCATCTGGAAGATCTTTGACTTCTTCATGGATCCTACGCACAAGCCTGTTATACTTTATTTTGAGCCATGGTTCTCGATAACGCAGCCATAACCTGCGGACCAGGTTTGTTTCATCGATTAGCCGTTTGATACCTGGAGTGAGCTCGAGATGATTAGGTGGTTTGCTTTCTGATGGATAGACACTAGCTATAACATCACTGGTGATACGCTTTGTGATGTTATCAACACTTTGATCAATGTCATCGAAGCTGTGAGCAGCGTCCAGACAGGAGTCTTGGCCCTTGAGTATGTCTTTAACTACCTTCCAGTCTTGCTGATATTTAACTTCTACCCTGTACTTGATGCTGACGTTATCAAGGATCAAGGCCACAGGCCTGTGGTCGGAACGAAGGTCAACGATTGTGAAGATATTGAACGGTTTGTAGAAGCCTTTCATAAGAGAAATGTCCAAAACATCACTGGAAGCGGAGTGGTCTCAAAAGTAAGTGTCCTCCACCGGTCCTGCTGCAATGACATCGTCCGGGTTTGCAAATACTTGTAGAGAATTGTGCCATTGCTATTAACTGCTTTAGAGTTCCAACTTGGATGCTTGACATTTAGGTCGCCAGCAATCATTATGGGATATCACCAGCGAGAAGCTCATCGAGATCACTGAAGCCAAGGTTGTGCTTGGGCGAGTTATAGAACGCGACCAGTTTCACTTCGCCAATGGAGATATCAATAATAATAACTGAGGCTGCCTCCATACCTGTGTAGAAGTTCAAGATTATCTCTTGGTGCTGTATGCTTTTACGAATGATACTTGCAGCTCCGCCAGAAGGGTTTCTTGTCACGTTTGCAGCTACCCTGTCTCCCCGGTAGACACTATATCTAGGTAGCTTGAAATCCTGTCCCGGCCTGAGATGGGTTTCACATAGGAAGGCCACATCGATTTCTTGTTTTAATAAAAAATTGTGAAATTCCACACGCTTACGAGGTATTCCTTTCGCGTTCCATATAATGCACCTAAGCTCACCTTTGATACTCACTTGATGATGCTGGTAGTCCATCTTGCTATTTGTTTGTCGTAAGGAGTCCAGCCATCTGTGGGAATCGTCTGCCCAGCATCGTAAACTGGTGACAGATGCTTCCAAGTTGCTTATACTTTTCTTGTAAGTCGTTGACCTTGATGCCGTCCTCTAAGGATTTTGAAACTACTGCAGCATAAGTTCTTCCCTGGGTCACTTTAGCACTTGAGATTCTTCTTACTTGAAGATATTTTGGACACTTTGTGTAACTGAAAGTGTGTTGACCACCACATCTAACACATTTTAGGGGTCCTGCCCTTTAATTTTGGGGCAATCTCTTGATTGGTGCCCTTCAGCACATTTGTTGCAACGGGGATCTTCCGTGCACCCCATGGAGGTGTGCCCGAAACGAAAACAGTTGTAGCACTGAAGCGGCTTCTTGTTTCCTTGAAATGATTCAACAAGCACTGCTAGTGGCCCAATACGGGAGACGTTTCTCAATGACTGATTGTGATCAGTGTTAGGCAACAGAACTAGAACCATAGGCATGTCTATGCTGCCTTTGGATTTCCTTAATCTAATTACCTTTTCCGGAAAGTAATTTATTCTTCTTAAATCTTCAGTAAATTCATCCAGGTCGTACGTCACATCTACATTGCGGATTACCAGTTTCAGCACTTTTTCCGACTTCAGCTGATGATGCTGAATTTTCAAAATGCCGTCGGTTTTGATATCGGTGACTAGCTTCTTGTGGGTATCTTCGCCAAAGCATTTTACTTTCACCGTTTCAGCTCTGCCGGTATGCATTATGATCTTTTCAATTGGCACGTGTTTCTCAACCTCTTGCAGAATTTCCTTGACAGGCTTTTTATGCGTACGGATTATAATGGAGGAACATAACAATTCTTATTACCTGTTGGTTGTCTTTTTTTTAGTCGAGTCTCGTTGTCCTCGTCTTAGGCGTTTATCTTTGGAGGCAGCCTTCAAAATCATTGTTGATGCTCATGACGGTTTTCAGATTGTCCAACCTCGTCTCTTTCCTGGATTTCTTAGTTTTTTCGTTGGTCTAGGGGGTGTCTTCAGGGGAGGCGTTGTCCGCAGTTTTTCTTTTCCGATTGGAACCGTTCTTGATCCCGGATGGAGTGGGAAGTGAGCCGAGATCCATCCTAGCACTCTCCTCCATTCCTGGGGGCAGCTCGTTATCGTGAGTGGCTGCCCTTGTATTAGTTACTAGAGCTTTACTAACTATTAGTTCAATTTCCTTAAGGAGTACTGACCTTTCTTCTTGAAATTTTCTTTCAATTTCCTTCATAAGTTGTTGACAGATATAGTCTTTCTGGGCTTCCTGCTTTTCAGTGAGGATGGCATCGAATGCAGCGAAACGCTTGTCCCTGGTGATGACATCTTTGTACACGAACTCGTGGGAGAACTCGTCCGATGGCATATTGAAACCGCTGTGTGAAGCACCAAAGGGTGCTAGAAGTGGAGAAAGTAAAAACCTTAAAGCTAGGCGTTGTGCCTCAAGTGAGGGGGCCGTCCTTATAAGGACGCACCTAGTTAAAAAACAAACTGCGCCAGGGACCCAGCAGTGTTTGTCTGGAGGATCGTACAAAGCTGGGTTTACGAAGAGGCTAATCCCAACGCCAGGGACCCAACAGCGAGCGAAGACGTAAAAAGAGTGTCTTGATGGGCTGGTTTATGGGAAACCTAATTCCATTGCCAGGGACCAGCACATAGACGGCACAAAGAGGTGAATCTCGCCCTGAAAAGGGCGTATCAGTGACAGTGGGATGAGAGCAACAGCTTAGCCTCGTGTACTGATCTCGAAACCTCTGAGATGAATTGTTAGTCTATGAAAGGAGTACTACAATGGACAATCGACAATCGAACAGTGAAGTGAAAAGAAAGACGCGAGTGGTCCAGGAGCCAAGCTCACTTTGCACGCTCGCCCAGAGTAAACCAGAGGAGGTACACAGAAATGGGTGAGAAGCCTGACGAACCTCCTAACTCCTTCAGAGAAGAAGTCCCCAGAGGGGACGAGAGTCAGATTGTAGATTGACGAATAGAGCAGGATTGCCAGGTTGGACGATTTATCGCAAATTGGGCTACTTTTTTGTTCAACTTCCGACTAAAATTTCAAATTTGCGATTGCGACAAAATTGGGCTACTAAAATTTTAAATTTGCGATTTTTGGGCGATTTGTTTTGTGCAAATTTTGTGACGATTTTTGGGCGAAATTATTGTCAAATAATCGACAGTCGAACAGTGTAGTGTATCGGAATCATGTGGTAAGTAAATTTATATTTGTTGATCACTAAAAATGTATGTGGTTGGAAGCTTACGTCATAGATAGAATGTATATTTGTAACATCTTTTAGTTTTATCTGTTTTTACTCTGATCATTTTGTTAATCTATTCTTTAGGAATAACTGTGAAATCCAATTCAAGTAAAAAAGCTGAATGTATTGCTGCAGTGCATGTTGCCTGTCAGAAAAAAGGTAAAAAATCTCATTCTCAGTCAATGCAGAAAACCATTTTGTGAATTGCCACTAAAACTGATCAACATGGAAGGCTTAGAAATTAGCATGATTGAATCTCAGTGGTGATCAATTGGACCTTATATTTTAGTGAAAATGTGCCAAGTGACTGTCAACAGCTTTGGACTGAATTGTACCATTACAAAAATGCTGGAAATGAGTATGCATTTCGAGAAATTGCAACATTTGCACTAAGAGTTCTCACTCTTCCTATTAGCAATGCATCTGTCGAAAGAGTCTTTTCCATCATGAATAACGTCAAAACTCCTCCCCGAAATAGAATGGAGTTACCTTTGTTAGACGCAATCATTAAAATAAGAACACAACTTCAAAGTGAAAACAAATGTTGCAATTCTTTCATCCCAACGAATGAAATGTTAACAAGATTAACAATTAAATTTATAGCGATGTCTTTTAATCTTTGATTTTGATTTGTATTTTTTTGAAGAATAAAAGTTTGTAATTTAGGAATATTTTTATTGTATGGTTTATTTGTAATTTCATAATGTTCAGTAATAGTTGGAAGCTTACATCATAGACATAATGTAGATTTGCGGAATTCCACATTCTGGAAAGTCAGGGAAATGAAACATGGTCAGGGAAAGTCAGGGGAAAAGGGGCTATTTTCATGCATTGGGCGATTTTGGGCTACTAAAGTTCCCCAATTGGGCAACCGAATAGTGCTTGGACCTGGCAAGAATCTTATCTGTAATTTTTCAACTTCCTTCGCAGCCGATGAGAATCTATAAATTGAAATACGATATCGCATCATGGATTCAAAATATGCTATGTATAGTAATTTTTTGATTTTGACAGGGCAGAACCATATTACATAGTATATCATAAATATAATTTTCCGCAATGTAGCACTTAAATTTTCAATGTGATTTCTCCAACTTAAGTTAGAATCCAAAATGAGTTCTAAATATTTCAATTCCGAGGCCTCACGAATTACAGCACAGTTACAGTGCCTCCATACATTTAACTTGGCACAACAATTTGTCTCATGAACTTTATTTCTTGTATTAAACATCAGTTCGTATCTTTTATTTAGTACTTTAAATTTCATAATATGCGTCTTCATTACATTTAAACTTAATCTATTAATTTTTAATCCAATCAATAACATAGGATACATTTTTTTGACATTCAGCCAATAATTTAGCTTCATCTTTATGAACAACTAGAAGAGGTACCCGGC
>JAHWFO010052656.1:0-10280 GCA_023313115.1 Rhysida immarginata | reverse complement strand
TCTATCTATCTATCTATCTATCTATCTATCTATCTATCTATCTATCTATCTATCTATCTATCTTTTCTATTCGTCTTTTACCTTTTCGGTGCTGAGGATGTTAAATAGCCATTGAATCTATTTGAAATTTAGCCTAGCCGGAGATCAACCTACTGAGGCTTTGCTTGGTCTTCCAAATTTGTTAGTAAACGAACAAACACAAACATCATGCCGTCGACGGGATTCTTCTAACCCATTA
Source organism: Rhysida immarginata (assembly GCA_023313115.1). Taxonomy (NCBI): domain Eukaryota; kingdom Metazoa; phylum Arthropoda; class Chilopoda; order Scolopendromorpha; family Scolopendridae; genus Rhysida; species Rhysida immarginata. Next base: position 10,042 of record JAHWFO010052656.1, on the reverse strand, counting down.
TTTGCAATTAAGCGCTCTGGGTAACGGATTTGGTTCTGGAATAATTCTTTTCGTCAATAATTCTAAGGATTTGTATATGAAGGTCAGTTATAAATCCTTACAAGCACAAAAGGGTAACGTCAATAGCAGCGTGTAGACACATTCCTGCAGTAACGCTAAAACCAATTTTGCCGATGGTGAAAAAGGGTAAGTCAGTAAGTAAGTTACAAATGCGTATTAAAAATACATTGGTATGGCGGAATGGCATATTACCACCAGTCTACCATGAGATAATGATACGGATTCAAAAAACAAAATTGTATTTTTCAATAACAGGTAGCTGTTCATGTCGTTTACATTGTGTTTGGGCCGACGAAATGAATGCTTCTGCCATTTCTTCATTTTTCCCAAAAAATATTAATTTGGCTAAAAAATCCGCCAATGCATAGTTTAAAGACCCTCTAAGTGTGAACTACTTCTTTACGGGGAGGCCCCCCAGAGCTGTCGGGGGGGGGATAATTAATAATTCTAAAACGGCTCATCACAGCCAATCAAGTCATTAACAAAAAATGTCGCCTTAAAGAGAGGAGTATGGACATGTCGAGTTTATTGAGTTTGGTTCGCTGGTTTAAACGCTACAGCGTTAAAATGCTTACCCAATTGACATAAAATATACGCTAAAGGCCTGTTGCTATGATGTAAGCTGCGCGGATTTGACGTCATACCGCGGCGTAACGAGTCCAGCAAGAAATACAAGGTCCTGACGCGGAAAAGTCACCTGATCATAGCCATCCGACCAAAAATCAAACTTTCATTTTTTCAACAAACGAAAAAATACTGATTGTTAAAAACTAAGATGGAAAGAATGATAGTTATAATGTTATCTTTCATCGTTATCTGTAACAGAGGGTAGTAATGTTATCCACTTACTCCTTCGAGGGAGTTTTGCGCCATCCCTATATACTAACGACTGCTGTATGATGGTCGCAGCAGCCTGGACAGACAGCTTTACGTGCCCTCCGGTCTGCCCCGGCGTTACGTGCACAGAGGGAGATAGAAATTTCCAGATGGTCACCCAACCTGGGATTAGCCGCGTCCAAGGTTTCTTAACTCCACCATTGCATTGAGCAAAGCGAAACAACTGGGCTACGTCTACCCCCTAGTTACAATGTTACTCGGTCTTCTATGGTCAAGTGAGTTTTTCGCGTCCGGGACTATCTTTCTAGTTGGCTTTGGCGGCGTAAAAACCGCTACCGTCTAGAGTTGAGATGGATTCAACTTTACCGCAACGGTAAAATCCGCTAGCGTCAGCCAATGAAATTAATGCATTTTGTGTGACGTTGATAATCTGTCCAATATAGGCGACGCGTTGGGATCGTATCGTTTTGGAGCGCAGCAATCTAAGCGAACATCACCAAATAAACAGCAACACCCTTGCTAATATCTCCGTCTATTTTGGTTTATATTTGCAAAGACTGACCTAACCTAACCTAAAACACTACGTCCATTTTTTATGCGTCCATTATGGGAAAACATAAAGCAATCGAAGAGACTCTTGGGCTATAGCGTAACGTGCCACGATAATGGGAATTATCGGCTTAACCGAGGCGGTTTTAACCGTTCCGCTTTCCGCGGCGGATAGTAGGAACGGCCTTTATGCACAATTTAGGATACTCTCTAAGTATGCATAACTTTTGTTTGGTTCTGCTATTTGCAGTTTCAGAGTAGTTAGTGTAAAAAACTGGTCACATACGTACATCCGTACATACATATAGATGGAAATTTTTTTTTCAAAATTACAACATATCTTTTCGAATCATGAGTTTTCATCAAAAAAAATTGAGTTTCTGAAACGAAAACATAGGCCTTCTCTCAGGCATTCCAACCGTCCTCTAGGCCACAGGCATTCAAACTGCCCTCTAGACGAATCAGTGGACCTAACTGCTCCCAACAGAAGATCCCCCACACATGCACTCTACCCCCACCAGCCTGTTTCCGGCCCACAATAGCCTCCTGCAGTCTCTTTTCTTGGCGTTCACGACGCACTCCCCATCGCCCGTCAAAATAATGAAGCAAAAACCTTGACTCGTCGGAGAAGGCGACCTTAGCCCACTCGTCTGTGGTCCAATGGCGATGCTCACGTGCAAAGTCGTTGACGATGACCCCTGGTCAACATGGGTGCAGCAACCATGCGTCGACTGTTTAGGCCCATACGTAGCAGGGTGCGTTCAACGGTAATTTCGGATACACATCTGTTGGTACCACTGTTGAATCTGGTAGTCAATTGTTGGATTGTGGCTCTCCTGTTAGCTTTTACGAGTCTTCGTAGGCGCCGCTCACCCCATTGGTCGATGGGTCGTGATCCTTTACAGTGATGGCGTTGGGACGAGATTTCTGCCGTTGCTGTCCATTCTTTGTAAACCTTCACTACAGAGGACCGTGAACAGTTCACAAATCGCGCCGTTTCGGAGATGGTGCTACCCTTGCTGCGATAGCCTATTATCATCCCTTTTTGGAAGTCCGTTAAATCCGGACGTTTACCCATCTGAGGCTCGTGCACCTGCCGTTTGATGCACCAGCTTTAAAGCTTTCTCAGCCTGTTATGCAAATTTTGCAATGTACAGGATGATTACAAAAGAACTTCACACTTTTAAAAATTTATTACATCAAAGCTATTTAGAATATAGACACACCACATTCGGATTCTTAAAGAAAAACTCTTGAAGTTTATTGTGACACAGTTAAAGATGTTCAATATGCCCCCCTGTCGTGACACGGCATACATAAGTGCGGTAGTCGAATTCGTCCCAAACCCGCATTAACATGTCTCCATCAATTCCACGAACCGCTACCGTAATGCGTTCTTTCAGCTCGTCTAAGTCACAGGGAAGGGGTAGGGAGAAGACCTTGTCCTTTACACACCCTCATAAAAAGAAATCACAATGTGTGAGGTCGGGGCTCCGCGGTGACCACTTTGCAATTTCCAGGTTATTGTTTGCTCGACCTATCGACCGCTGTGATTTCTTTTTATGGGGGTGTGTAAAGGACAAGGTCTTCACCCTACCTCTTCCCCGTGACCTAGACTAGCTGAAAGAACGCATTACAGTAGCGATACGTGGGATTGATGGAGACGTGTTAATGCGGGTTTGGAACGAATTCGACTACAGGGGGGATATTGAACATCTTTAACTGTATCACAATAAACTTCAAGAGTTTTTCTTTACGAATCCGTATGTGGTGTGCTTATATTCTGAATAGCTTTGATGTAATAAATTTTTAAAAGTGTGAAGTTCTTTTGTAATCACCCTGTATAATCGTTGTTGGGACGAACCATACGTGTGCCTTGAAGGGGTTGCTGTCATAATTCATTGATATGACAGTGTACAAATATCAATGAATAATTGAGAGCTAAGGGAAGACGCATAGCGAAGTATAAGCCAAGAAAGGAACTGAGAATAATAAAATTTGTTTCATTCTTAAGTATATACAAGTGAGTAGAGTGCTTCAAATTTAGTCTCGGACATCCGTGTAAAATTTTTTTTCTTCGTCAAAACACAATTCTTCAAATAATTTCTTCCCATGTTGCAATCTCTCACCCAAAAGCACATAGATGTTTTCTTCTTTTTCTTTACAAGATGAACTAATATAAACGCAGAAGCTGCAATGGCTATCCGTATTTGCGGTTTGAACTGAGAGTAATAAAATGATCGCCCGGTCTTGTGGCTCACGCTTGCCTCGCAAGACAAAAGTTAGCGCAGTTTCCTTGAAACTGAGGCTGCCTGGCGAGGCAAATTTGGCGAGGTATACGGCCGAGGCTGCCTCTCGAGGCTGCTCGCTAAGTCAGTACCCGGCTATGGGCATGAAGTTTGTGATGAATTTGGAAAACTGTCGCAAAACTGTTCCATATTAGCATATCAATACGTGGTTGGCATTTCCCACATGAATTAGATCTTTCCTGCGCTTTGGAAACGGCTGCACAAGACGACACTAAGTTCAAGCGCAATTTTGAAGTCGAAGGAAGGAGAGCTACCCCTTACGATTCTGTATTATTATTCAGGTCTCACAACATAGTTTAAGTGCAGAAACAGCTATGTCTTTCATTGTATTAGTAGACCTCTTCATTAAACTGTATTTATTTGCATCAGCTCAGCTTTGACTTATGTTAACCTGTCTATGAGAAGAAGTAGGAGCTTACTCTCGCACTGACATTCTGTGATTTATTTAAAGTGATTCCTGGAGTTCATACTGTCTTACTTGGGATAGAGTGCCTCTCCCTGTTCTTAACTATGGGTACACGATGCTTTGGTAGTGTCTTTCGTCATTTTGCCAGCTCCCGATATTGTATCAGAAGGATTAATTCATATAAGTGATAAGTATCAATATTTTTGAAAAAGCTCTTAGGCGATGTAGTGTACATTGTAAAAAAAAAAAAACATATGGTTTCAAGAGCGTCGTCTATTTGTAAATAAATTTAAGTACTCATGTTTCTTTGACATATACATTTTTACACTGCGTTTTGTAGTTCTGGCATTTAGTCAAGTATTCATTTCAAATCATAATATCTAAAATTCTTGTTGTTGAGGATATCTTTGTACAATAACTTTTCCAATTTAACCAAGAATAAAAATCGATAAGTTTTATTTATCCTAATCCAAAGTGTATTCTCTCTAGCATTACTGCATCACGTTTTATCTGGAATCACCATAGAAGCTTTTAGTTAGGTTCATATTTTTAAATATGATATATGTTGTGCAGCGCATCCCAAAGAATCAAACTCAACTGCCCCGAGCAGCAACGTTCGGAAGTAGATAAGGTCCTTGAATCGGCGCATATTAATGAGGTGGGCGTGGTCAATTAAACCTCGTTTTCCACCAATCAGCGTGCAGTTTTCACATCATGTGACCCCCCCACCACCCCCTTACCCCTTCCTGCACAGGCGTTCAACCAATCTGCGTGCAGATTGCGCCTCACGTGACCCACCATCTCCCTCCCCGTTTTTGGGTGTTGGGCTTTTAATTTGGGCGTTGGGCTTTTATTTTGGGTGTTGGCCATTTAATTTGGGCGTTGGCTTTTAATTCGGGTGTTGGCCTGGAATAAAATTAATTTTATAATCCTCTGATATACCCCTGGTGCTGGTGCTGGTGAGAGATTAGAGGGGTCCTGATGCTCTCAGCAAAATCCACGTAGGTGATTCTGTCTTACAAGTGAACACCGGTCGATTCGCTTATATTCTACCTAAATGAGCAAGCGGCTTCAGTACTGGCGCCTCAGCGGATTACCTAATTGCCTAATTACTAATTCACTATTGTTTGTCGGGTACCCCAATTTTTTCCAAACTCTTTTACAGTTTCTTCTACGACTGCTGTTTCAAATAAATACAGATGTGTTCTTTACATAACTTAATTTAAATTTTTGTCATGGATGAGGCATTTTCTAACCCCGCTAATGCGGCCGGTTTTGGTGGCGTGAGAGGTTTAGCAAAACAAACAAATCATTCTGAAAAAGAGACAGGTGAATGGTTAAGGGGCGTGAGAGCTTATACGCTGCATAAACCGGTGCCTCATCATTACCCCCGTAATCGAATGCGTGTATATGCGCCATTTGAACAATTTCAAGTGGACTTGGTTGATCTGACCAGTCTGTCAAAACAGAACGATGGTTATAAATTTCTACTGTCCTGCATCGACGTTTTCTCGCGCTATGCGTGGGTCATTCCTGTAAAAACGAAGAGGGGACTCGAACTTCAGAAAGCCTTTCAAAAAATTTTCACACTCAGCAGTGTTCCTGTAAAAGTGAACAGCGATAAAGGGAAGGAGTTTTTAAACAAACACGTTCAAGATTATTTTAAAGAACTCGACATCGATTTCTTCACCACAGAATCAGATTTGAAAGCCGTTACGATTGAACGATTCAACCGTACGTTAAAAACGAGGATGTTTAAGTTTTTTTACATTTACCAACAAACACAGATACATCGACGTCTTACCGGATCTCGTGTTAAGCTACAACCAACGCAATCACAGAGCCTAGGGTATGGCACCAGCTGATGTCAATGAACGAAATGCCCCAGCTCTATGGCTGAAACAACAGAGTTATTATACGGCAGCACCACAAACAAAGCCAAGGTTGCAAGTCGATGATTACGTACGTATTTCGAAAGTGAAAAACATATTTGATAAAGGTTATCTTCCAAACTGGACAGAGGAGGTGTTTGAGGTTTCAAAAATCATTTATAGAAAACCTGTTGTGTATAAAATTAAAGATTACGATGGTAGCGAGGTCTCAGGTGTATTCTACGGCCAGGAGTTACAAAAGGTGAAAAAACCCGAAGTTTTTAACATTGAACAGATTATTCGCTGGCGCACGAGGCGTGGTGTTCGCGAAGCTTTTGTGAAATGGCAAGGTTACCCAGCCAGCATGAACAGCTGGGTGCGAGAGATTGATCATTTAAATGCTTGACAAGAGGTGATTGACAGCAGTTAGGTCCCAGTACAGCCATCATGTATGAAGACACGGATTTTTATGTTACACTACCATCAAATACACCTACGGGTGATCAAATTCATTCCAATACAACAGCTCATTTTATCACAAGATTGCCGAGGACGCTACGTTTCCAAGGGCGATGGGAGGTTGGTTTATCGGAAACACATTTCCCTGCCCTCTTCAAGAACATTACGACTGTAAACAACACTTTCGAAATAGGTTTCAAGGCTGATCACATAGATTAACAAATCGATTTCAGCATTGTTTCACCAGTAAGAACTCCGACATTCCAGACTTTCATAATCGAAGTTGAATTGGTGTTACAAGCCTATTTGAAAGATGCTCTCATTTACCATAACCCTTCTTTAGACCACAATGTCATCATGAGTTTGCCGCTGAATGTTGGGATTCACTTTAACACGCCCGAATTCTGTAAGTTGTTCAATGTTTCGCCAAACATTTTCTACGAGGACCGTTTTTCTCTAACTCCGGATTACAACCGGCCGTTTAAGTGGGTATCCGATTTTTCTGTTACGTTTAGGTATCCCAAGTCGGCACCTCTTTATCAAAAAATTTTTGAATTTAAGAGTACCAAACTGCAAAATAGGGAAACCGCAATTGATTTTCTAAAAGCTAGTTTTAGAAAGGCGGGCATCAAGACAAAGATTGTTAATGATCTTGTATTGTTTACGGGGCCCTCAACGCAGTTCATCGAATTCCCAGCCGCTGTCAACAATGGATTTATACCGGCTAGGTTTCTGAACAAGAAATTGAAAACACCTCTTACTATGCCCTTAAACGACACAGATGACGGTTTTATCAGCTGTGTTATTTTTGATCCGCCTCACACTCCAGAATGGTGCATCTTAAAAATTCCCGAGGGGTATTATGATGGTCGTAGCGATGTTGTCGAGGCGCTCGTTAAGCTGATTCCATTGAAAGAACAGGCTTTTTACAAAATCAATCTCACACCTAACAAATGTTTTCATTTCAAATGCACAGAAGGTCGCTATATTAGTTTTAGCGAGGGTTTATGTTACACATTGGGTTTACAGGCTGAACTCGCCGACCTAGAACTCGTTATCGGTGAGGGTTCAATCCCGATAGATCTTACGCGTGGCATGCATAGTTTCTATCTGTATACAGACATCATACAACCGCAGGTCGTGGATAACACATTTGCTCCGCTCCTACGAATCATACCCGTTTCACATGCCAGACGAGAAGTGATTTATCAGACTTTTCATTCACCCGACTACTTTCCCTTAAGTAAAAACGTCATTGACGCGATTGAAATCGCGGTTCATTCCGACCACGGTGATTTACTCGCGTTTTTAACAGGTAAAACCATAGTGAAATTACATTTTCGTTAGAAACAACTGTAGTGCGAGGTTGATTTCTTTTTTCTCTCCTCCTCGATTACTTCAAGATGCATATCCCCTATCAGCCGAGCCAGGAAGTAATATCGCGTTACTATTTAAACCAGAGAGGGAATGGTTTACCTGTGTTTAGAGGGTCGGTTTTCCAGAGAGGCAATGAGATTGGTTCAGTGTTTTCAAATCTGTTTCGCTTGGCAACACCTTTACTCAAATCCGTGGGCAAGATTCTCAGTCGGCATGCCCTAAAGGGCGGTGTTTCCGTTTTTAATGATGTGATACAATGTCAAAATTTTAAACAGTCGCTGTCATCACGTATGAAATAAGCTGGAGGTAATTCCCTGCAGGAAATGGGTGCTAGAGTTCAGGGAGGTAGAGGGCGCGTTAAAAGACGAAATTCGACATTTCCTACTCATTCACATGTAAAACGATCCAGAGGGAACAGCGTGGAGAGCTTTCTAAAGAGTGAATACAGACAAAGAAGTCGAGTGCAGCGTTCAAAAAAACTGAAAAGCGGGCAGAAGAAACAGAAGAAGAAGAGGAAGAAACAGAAGAAGTCGACAAAAACACAGGCAAAACTACGTTCTAAGCCGATTTTAAACATACGTCCTTTATCATCGGTTTTTGACTAATACATACGTAATCATGGCATCCATGATACACCAGATGAGCACTGAATGTCTCAACAGCGATCTCGACATTTTTTCTATACCTCACACGAGCGGCCAAAGGAAAAGCGACACGTCACGGGGTACCAGCCAACAGCCATCATCAGCCAAGACGGGCCTATTGAATTCTACTTACCTGGTTTGGCAGATTTTTACACGGATCTCGATCAATCTACATTAAACTTAGAAGTCGTTATCAACAAAGGGGACGGACCGTTACCAGCTGGTGATAAAACAGGACCTGTGAACCTTTTCTTACATTCGCTATTCTCACAAGTCGATTGCTATCTAGGTGATACGTTAGTTAGTCATAGTAATAACTTATATCCGTACAGAGCTTATTTTGAAACTCTTTTGAACTATGGGCAGACTTCTAAACAAAGTCAACTCACAACAGCAGGGTATTGTAAAGACACGAGCAGTAAAATGGACAATGTCGACGACGCAAACAATCGGTTTAAGTTACGTAAAAGACTCGCACGAAACGGCGTTTACTACATGGAAGGCCCGCTCCATTTAGACATCTTTCGGCAGGGTCGATTGCTACTAAACTCCACGGATTTTCGTCTGAGGCTTTACAGAAGTAAACCCTCCTTTGCTCTGATGTCTGATGTCTGACGTAGCTAACCCAAATTATCAGATTACAATCCGAAAAGCAACGCTGAATGTCGAGATAGTTAAAGTTAACACAGCCACGCTATTAGCACATGCAAAGACTCTGCAAATCACTAACGCGTTTTACCCTATCGGACGGGTTGAAATGAGATCCGTCAGTATTGCTACGGGAACTAGAAACCACGTCATACAGAACTTAATTACTGGGCAGATTCCCTCCCGGTTGATTTTTGCATTTACATCGAGTGAAGCCCAGAATGGTTCTTTTTCTTCGAATCCGTTCAACTTTCAACATTTCAATCTATCTTTCTTCTCCCTCTCATTGGATACTCATGCAATACCTCTAAACCCTCTGACGCCGAATTTTTCCTCTGGGTCATACTTGAGAGAGTTTGTTCATACCATGAAAACACTTGGGATTTGGAAAGAAGACAGAGATGTTGACATCAGTCAGTTCGATTACGGTTCTGGTTACACATTTCTGGCCTTTGATTTTTCGGGGGACAGGAATTATTATACAGATAGATATAACCTTATACGTAACGGTACGTTAAGCGTCGAAGTTCAGTTTTCCGAACCATTAGCTAATTCGGTGAATCTGATTGCTTATTGTCAATATCAGAATCTCTTGGAAATCAATAAAGACAGAACCGTGAGCTTCGATTTCACGAATTAAGGTCGATGGATACGCAAGAGCTATGGAGGGCGCTCGAGAGAGATCCATTCACATGTACTATGGCAAGAGGTGTTTTCCCGGCGGACTTGGTGCTTCAACACAAACCTCTGCATCCAGCTTTACTCATTGCTAATACGGATGATTCCAGCAAGCCGGGCTCGCATTGGGTAGCTTTTTTTATACCGTCCTGCAAACAAGCATACATCTTTGATTCTTTCGGAATGTTTCCTCAACCGCAATTC
>JAHWFO010052629.1:1839-31080 GCA_023313115.1 Rhysida immarginata | reverse complement strand
ATTTTCATGTGTTTATTTTTAAGATATTGCAAAATTTATTTTAATTTTTGAGATTGTTCTGTTTACATCCCAAGTGTAATAATCCCGGGCAACGCCGGGTACCTCTTCTAGTCTTCTATATATATAAAGAAGGATGTTTGTGGGTCTGTCTGTGGGTCTGTGCGTCTGTGTGTACGTTTTTTATACAAATCTACAGTTTTATTCCGATCTTGATAAAATTTCGCATACATGACCTTCAAAGCATGAGGAAGGTCACTGTCTACCTCAGATTTCGGAAAAATAATAAATATCGATAAAAAATCGATATTCATGGTTATGGCAAGGCATATTAATGAGAAATATCTCATGACCAACAATGCAAGGCAAAGTTGGTACAACAATAGGTATCAACAATGGTATCAGCACGCAATTCACAAACACACTGCATGAACCAACAATATATATCTCATGACTAACAATGAAAGGAAAAGTTTGTGCAACAATAGGCCCATTGTGTTCGCATCAACAATGGTATCAACGCGCAATTCACCAATAACAATGAGCACAGAATGATGATGTAATGTTAAAGCAATCTTTCCAAGAATTATAACAATGAACATAAAATGATGATGTAATATGGATAAGTTTCAATTTGTAACAATGCATAGAATTCCTGTTATTCAGGCTTTTCTTAGAAAAGAGAGTTCTTAGTACTTAACAATTTCTTGAAAATCTTTAAAAATGATCAGTAACTGGAGATAATGGAGAGTTAGCAGACTATTGAGAAAGAGGGGAAAGACGACAGAGGAAGCACTCCTTTAGCTCCGTGATGTATTGAGCAAATGGGAAGCAAGTAAATAGAAGAATCGGCGACCGCTAGACTGCACAAAGTGATGAATGGCCAAGTTTTGCTTCAACACATCGAGAGAAGAGTGGAAATTGCAACAACACTAAGTATACATCTGAGGTAAGATTACGTGAGTAAGAAATTATTTAGACTAGCAGTGGCATCCTTGGAGAGGTCCAGCCATTGTGAGCCTTTAAAAAGATTTTTTTCGAATTTTCATTAAGAATTTTGACTGTATTAATTCTAAGCATTTTCATGTGTTTATTTTTAAGATATTGCAAAATTTAATTTAATTTTTTGAGATTGTTCTGTTTACATCCAAGTGTAATTATCCCGGGCAACGCCGGGTACCTCTTCTAGTCTATCTATATATATAAAGAAGGATGTTTGTGGGTCTGTGCGTCTGTGGGTCTGTGTGTGGGTCTTTGGATCTGTGTGTACGTTTTTTATACAAATCTACAGTTTTATTCCGATCTTGATAAAATTTCGCATACATGACCTTTAAAGCATGAGGAAGGTCACTGTCTACCTCAGATTTCGGAAAAATAATAAATATCGATAAAAAATCGATATTCATGGTTATGGCAAGGCATATTAATGAGAAATATCTCATGACCAACAATGCAAGGCAAAGTTGGTACAACAATAGGTATCAACAATGGTATCAGCACGCAATTCACAAACACACTGCATGAACCAACAATATATATCTCATGACTAACAATGAAAGGAAAAGTTTGTGCAAGTGTAATTATCCCGGGCAACGCCGGGTACCTCTTCTAGTTAATTATAAGGAGAAAGGTTCTACTTTTTCTCCGAAACGCGTCTCTATAATAAATCCATATTGTTACAAAGTAGATCTTTTCTCCTTTTTTATATTTGTGCAATATAAATCCGACTTACTCGTATGATTAGTGAAAAAGTTTTGTTGTCTTCGTTGGAAAATAAAATACTTCATTAATTACGTACAGAAGATCATTCGCACTTTATGGAAACGTTATTAAAATCACTTTTACGTGAACGGGAATTATCGGTGAGAAACGTCTAGTATATAAGCACGTGTTGGTGGGATTATTATTTTGTCTTCATGTAACTAAACTACCGAAAGTGGACCGTTGGTTAGAAGGGTACGTCACCGCCCTTTCCGAAGAGAATTAATCGTACAGTCAATCGTACAACGTTGTAAGCAAAAAGGTCTTGCCATTTCTAAGAAAGGGGTATTCAATATTGTCATGTCAAGAGATGGAGCCAGTAGATAAAATACATCTTATGACATAACAGAAAAACTTAGGCTAGATAATAAGCTCAAAACAGGTAAAATTGTTATGCAGCGACAGCAGATGGTGTTAGTGAGCAAAAATTCATCTAGTTACATAACATTTAAATCGCGTCTGGCAGATAGCCAGGAGAGATACACGCACGAGCGAAGGATAAACCCTTTACCCACAAGAGCAAATAGAATAGCCGAGAAGAGCGCGGCCAATCTGTATCAAGGGGAAAATGCTTGCATAATGAGCTAATTAAGTAGCGACATAAAAAAGCACGGCATCGAGGAAAATACAGAGGGTATTGGAGAAGAATTCAGAGTTCGACCTTATTATATGCGTATATTCGAAAAGCGTATATTGGTTTCGCTCTGTTTTGTGTGTCTGTCTGTCCTTCTGTATGTCCGAAGATAAGATTACTCGCGATTGCTTGAACTTTTTGAAATTCTGTTTTCGCTATTCGATAGAGAGACCCTTCCTGAGCTCAGCTGATTAGTTTGTCATTGAAATCGATCTAACAGTCACATGGCTATTGAGACCCAAACTCCCCCCCCCCCTCCCATTAATAATAATAATTATAAACTGGAAATTGTCTCCAAACACAAGTAATGATTTTTCGATTGAAAAATAGAGGGAAAAATTCTGCGACCCGGATTTGAACCGGGAACCTCGATATCATGGCCGACGCCTCTACCAATTGGGTTATCGCAGACACCCCGGCAGCCAATCTGTCCACAAGGTGTCTTAAAAACAACCAAGTTGTCACGGTTGAAAGCCCAATGGGAGGCGAGCTCCTGGCTCTCAGATCGAGAATTTCTCCTATCCAAAACCATCCCAATTGGTAGATGCGTCGACCATGATAGTCGAGGTTCCTGGTTCGAATCCGGGTCGCAGAATTTTTCCTTTCATTCTTCAATCGAAAAATTATTACCTGTGTTTGGAGACAATCTCCAGTTTATAATTATTATTATTATCTGTGAGTTCATCAAACTTTGTTGGTTTGGATAGGAGAAATTCTCGATCTGAGAGCCAGGAGCCCGCCTCCCATTGGGCTTTCAACCGTGGCAACTGGGTAGTCTTTAAGACACCTTGCGACAGGGTGCCTGCGATAGCCCAATTGGTAAAGGCGTCGGCCATGATAGTCCAGGTTCCTTGTTCGAATATGGGTCGCAGAGTTTTTCCTTCCATTTTTCAATCGAAAAATTCCTCTCATTAAATTTTTTTAGTGGCAATATAAGGCATGCAGTATGTTATTCGAACGAGAATCACGAGCACAAGACGAATGTCACATTCTTTTCGATTTTCGAAATGCTATGTCCGAGAAAATGACCCCCAAAGAGTACTTCAGTGACCCCTTATTACGAGCTTTAATTAAAGCTATATATACAGGGTATAAATTATCTCCTTCAAAAAAATTACACTACGACGTAGACGAAATTCAGGCGATTAAACTAATATAAGACACTTGGGGTCGCAAATTGCAAGCCCGGGAGGGGCGAAGGAGAAGAGCTGCAACGTCATTGCAGAAAAACTGCTCCGTAGACTGTTGCACGTGTAAAATTTCTTGAGCCTCGTGCATTTCAAACCCGTGCTACGACGTTTTAACAATCGTCACCATAAACATGAAACAGTCTTCTGTATTTATCTTGTTTCTTAAACACAGACAAGCTTTTCCTCAACTTACCACAGTCATCAGTCGTTTCAAGCTACGCTGTTCTTATGGATCAGTTTGACAACAACGAGTTAGCCGACATGTCCATGTGTTTTGGCGAAGCTCGTGGTAATGCATTGGCTGCACAACGACTGTACCAAGAGCGCTACCCTCAGCGAGTACTGCCTACTTACGAAACTTTTCGCACTGTAGACCGTAACTTGCGTGAAACGGGAGCTTTTCAGGTATGTCAACACATCAACTGAAACCCGTGTAAATCCTTTTTGAAAGTACTGGTACATTGGTAATGTTATCGTAACTTAACAGGGATTCAGACGAGAATCTGAAGGACACGTGCCTCGTTGTCAATCAACAGCCAAGCACCAGCACACGGTGTGTCGCAAGTCAACTCGGCGTAACTCGCACATCTATTTGGAAAGTCTGGCACGCACACGGGCTTCACCCGTACCACAAACAAAAGGTGCACAAATAAATCAAAGAGACTCCCGCCGCGTCACCAGATGTGTCAATCTGTTGTTGTGTATAATCGCTTCTTGTCCAATAAAGCAGACTTGAATTGAATACAATGATCCAATGTGTTGTATTTATTTAATGAAGTTGAGCATTACATATCACAGGCACTCGGAATATACAGAGTGTCCCATGTAACCTGCACCAGCGAAGATCTGTAGTCTGGGGACACCAATACCTTTCGATTGGACCCCATGTATGTTACACGATTTTCGAGATATGAATTTTTTTGTTTTATTTTCAGATTTTTTTAAATTTTGGACGGTTTTAGCTATAGCTTTTTCTGTGAAGTGATTCTGTGAGGTTTTCTTTGTTAGTATTATGGCTAGCATGTGTGTTCGTCTGTAACAACACTAAACACCAAAATTCTAACTACTACTAGCTCAGATTTTGATCACAAAATTAAAATTTCTGTTTGAGAGAAATTGTTACTTGATTTCAACTTGAAAAATAAAATTACTTCCTAACCCTGACTGAATAACTTCCTGATAATTTTAAAAATTTTATGGGTTCCTTAGCTCTTAAAATAACTTTAAAAAACTGGTACTTTATAGGGCATTATTACGCAAAAACGGAGTTTAAAGTTGATACAGTCGAAAATAGTTAAATTAGGAATGTTAGATTTTTTGTGAATTTGTGGACGGGCGTTGTTGGCAGAGAACTGATTGGCCCAAAAGAACTCCCAATGAGATTAAATGGTGAAAATTATTTTAATTTTTTACAAAATGATTTTCTGGAGGCCTTGGTAGATTCGGATGTCACTTTATCAACACTCCAGAACATGATATTTCAGTGCGACGGTGCCCCTTGCCACTTTGCAAAAGAGATTAGAGGCCATTTGAACGAGCATTTCCCAGAGAGGTGGATTGGCCATAATGCACCAATCGCCTGGCCTCCAAGGTCCCCTGACCTGAACCTCATAGATTTTTTTATCTGAGGATGCTATAAGGAATTGGTGTACCATCACGAATTCTCGAGTTTGGAGGAGTTAAAAACTAAATTAAATGAAGCTCAAGAAATAATACGACAAAAAACCCAAGCCTTCCGAGATTTGCGCGGTAATTTTTTGCGTCGCGACGCGTCGGTACCGTCTGTGCATTGCGACAGGTGGCAGGCACTTTGAACATTTATTGTGAAAACAGTAATAAATAAATGATTTCTTAAGATTATTTCTGTTGTTTTATTTAGCACAATGTGAAAAAATAATTATGATTTGAATTTAAATGCGTTATTTTACATCTTTTTATCTAACATTCCTAATTTCACTATTTTCGACTGTATCAACTTTAAACTCCGTTTTCGCGTAAAAATGCTGAATAAAGTACCAACTTTTTTGTGTTATTTTGAGAGCTAAGGAACCCATAAAGTTTTTAAAAATATCAGGAAGTCATTCAGTCAGGGTTAAGTAATTTTTTTTTCAAGTTGAAATTAAGTAACAATTTCTCTCAAACAGAAATTTTAATTTTGTGATCAAAATCTGAGCTAGTAGTAGTTAGAATTTTGGTGTTTAGTGCTGTTACAGACGAACACACATGCTAGCCGTAATACTAACAAAGAAAATCTCACAGAATCACTTAACAGAAAAAGTTATAGCTAAAACCGTCCAAAATTCAAAAAAATTCATATCTCGAAAACTACAAAAAATCGCGGAACATACATGGAGTCCAATCGATAGGTATTGGTGTCCCCAGACTATAGACCTTCACTGGTACAGGTTACATGGGATACCCTGTATAAGAAGACTTAATGCAATAGATACAAGAAGTGCCTTTCCTAATGCAATAAGACACATTTTAACACTTTGCTAGATAAAAAAATTTTAAACAATGACAATGATGTTCTTATTATCGTGATCATAACAATTAAGATCTCTTACAAAACGCTCGGAAAACGTTTATCAATGTCTGAATAATAAATTAAATTTAAAAAATAATTTACCCTCAACACTACTCCTTAATTATTTTTGATCGCAACTCTTCAAATGTCTTGCGATTCAAAGGTTTAGATAAAATATCAGCAAGTTGATTGGAACTTTTAACATGCTTAAATTCTACTGTCTTACCAATGTGTTCTTAAATAAATTTTCTAGGAATTTCTTTCGTTATCTTTCCCTCGTATGTGTTTTTCAATATATGAATGGCGGACTGATTATCAGTGCATAATATCGTTGGTTGATCTAAATTGAGAATTCCAAGTTCATTTGCTATTCTTCGTATCCAACACATTTCATCAATTGATGAAACAGCTGCTCTATACTCTGCTTCGGCCGTCGATGTAGATACAAGGCGTTGCTTTTGAGTATACCAGGCAATAGGGCCTCCTCTCATAATGAGAACTCCACTGTCGAGTGTCCAGTTATAATGTCTCCACCATAATCAGAATCTGTATACACAATAAGTGTACTGTCTCCATTGAAGAATATTCCAGAAAATTCCTCTTAAATATTGAAAGATTCGTTTAATCAATTTCCAGTGACTCGTCATTGGTCTGCTATTAAATCTACTTAAATAATTTACAACAAAAATAATATCTGGACGATAAGTCGTAGCTAGGTATAACAGACTTCCTATGGCTTCACAATAAGGTTCTGAGTTTTGTAGTGGTTTGTCATTTACATAGTTTTATTGATCTGTCATCATTCCACGTTCCATTGGAGTGGATACCGAATTTGATATGTCGAACTTAAAACCGTTGTAGGATTTTCTCAGTATACTGTGGTTGATTTACAAATATTTCAAATGGACTATTCTTAATTTGCATACCAAGATAGGATAAATTTTCTTGAGTCATTCCATCAATAGTAACTTCAAATTTCTTACTTAATTGGTTTAAAACTTCAAGTATGCTGCCATTGTATTTTCCTGCATCAAGTCCATCATCTACGAATAGAGCAATTATGACACTATTATCATTACAATAGTAGATGCAGGGATCATCATCAGTATAATTGAATCCCAGAATTTTCAAAAATTTCGAAAATTTTTTATTCCAGTTTTTGGGTGCTTCTTTTAAACCGTAAATGCTTTTGTTCAGTTTACAGATACGATTTGTGCCGTCATTGAAACCTTAGGCTGCATCATATAAATGTCCTTTAAATGTCCATACAAAAAGGCAGTTTTTATGTCAAAAGTCATTAATTTCATTTTATTCGAAGCTGCAAAACTGAAAATTAGTCGAATTGACACTTGACATGCGACAGGACTAAACGTTTCAAAATAATCAATTCCTTGCTCTTGTTCAAATCCTCTGGCTACTAGCAACACCTCCTAGAAAGAAAGCCAAACAACTGAAACGTCATACATTGTTACATCATCATAAGTCGACCAAATTTCGGGCTTATTATTGGTAGAAATACGATTAACAATGGTCGAAATATGATGATGTAACAATATAGGACGTTTCAGTTGTTTGGCTTTCTTTCGAGGAGGTGTTGCTACTAGCCTTGCTTTCAATCGACCATTTTGTTTTTTACGTAATATCCAGCGACAAATTAAGGGTTTTACACTTTTGGGAGATTCCACTAGATCCCAAGATCTCATTTTAATTAAGGATTGATATTCTTCATTTATGGCCTCATACCATCCTTTATCTTTTAGTGCTTCTGAGACGGGGATGTCTTCAATTTCTCCTATCATAGCTATATTGGCTTTTCTTCTTCCTTGAACAGATTCCATTACATAGTCGGCGAATCTGGCTGGTATAACTAGATTTCAGCGATCACGTAATCTTGATTGTCTAGACTGATTTGCATTTGAAACGTCTGACAAATCGTCTGAGACTGTAGATACTTCTGAATCCAAGCTTTTAGTTGATTCTTTCAAAGTTTTAAAGTCAGGATTTTCGCTTTCAAAGTGTTTCAGATCTTCTCCTGTGGTTTGACTTGAACTATCTGTCATAGGCACTTCCATTTCAACGAAATTTTTTTCAGTTTTGGCTTTTTCATCAAAGATTTCATCATCGGAACAGATAACATCATGCTCATCATTCAAGTAAATTCTGTAACATGGTGAATCCAAATCATAGCCCACAAAAATTCCCTTTCTTGATTTCTTTTCAATTTTCGCTCGTTTATGTCCCGGAATTAGAACATAACATTCGCAACCGAAGCTTCTTAGTTTGTTGACATCTATTTTTCTTCCAAACCATAATTTTGCAGGACTTTTACCTTTTACTGAACTTGTTTCTGTTTGATTCAATGTAAAAACCGCATAATTAACAACTTCAGCCCATAGATTTTCATTTAAATCTTGTGCATGTATTGCAGATCGAGCCGTTTCAATGACAGTTCGCAGTTCTCTTTCAATACGACCATTCTGCTGCAGTGAATAGACACTTGATGTTGAATGAAAAACTCCAAGCTCCTCTAGAAGTCTTCGAGTATTGGCATTCTTTATTTCAGTTCCGTTGTCTGATCTTAAACATTTTATACCCTTGCCAAATTGATTTTCCACCATTTTCATGAATATATCCAGTTTTGTAGCAGCTTCATCTTTAGTTTTCAGAAAATAGACTGTACGAAAATGAGAGAAGTCATCTTTAAATAACAAAGTATTTAGCTCCTCCTAAAGATAAAATATTCATTTCACATATATCAACATGAATTAAGTCTAAAGTGTTGTTGGCTACTTTAAAGTTTCTTGAATGAGATATACGCTGTTGTTTTCCATAGGTACATCTGGCACAGATATAGTCATTCCAGTCATCAACATAACTGATGCCATTTCTATTCAAAATATCTCTGACATACTTGACATTCTGGTGAGCTAATTTTTCATGCCAAGTTTTGATAGAAGTACTCATTAGATATTTATTAGACTTTTCTTGACGAAACATCATTTTATATAGTTTTTCATCTCTTTTGGCAATAGCTACAGTTTCTTTTTGATCCAAGGTTTTAAATATTGATTGGTACAAATTTGCAGTCTGAACATTTCTGTAACAGAAGAGATTGAAGGTCATGTTCGGAACATAAAGGACATTTGTTAACACTATTGCTTGCCATTCCTTTCCATTAAAAGCCTCCAATTCTATATCGCCCATTCCAATTCCTTCTAACTCGGTAGAATCACCAATCATTATCATTGTTGGCTCCTCAAATTCAATAAAGTTAATCATCCATTCTTTACAAAAAGTCATATGTTGTGTTGCTGCGGAGTCTTGATACCATGAGTCGTAGTGACCATTTTTAGAATTTATTTGATCCAGTCTAGTTGTTGATAGACTGATTGTAATAAAAGCTTGACGATTTGATTTACCGGTACTTGAATCATTCTTTTCTGGCTTGTCATTTCTTTCGTTGTTGTGAATGTTTCTTTTTGGAACTTCTTTTGCAAAATGACCTTTCAGGTTGCAGATCCTACAAGAATAATTATTTTTACAATACGCCAGGTATTTTGCACAGGGTTTGTTTTTGCAATATTTCTTTACGTGTCCTTTAAAGCATTCGACAATTAACTTTGACTGCAAATTTGGTTAATTCAATTTTTTGTTTTGCTTTGAAATGAATGCATTTTGAGATTCAATCCTTGCTGATCGTTTACTTTCATTTAATCTGTCTTCTTCTAACCTTAAACGCTCTATTAGTTTCTTAACTTTCTTATCTGTTTCACTGACATTATCCCAGGCAGTACGAAAGTGATGAAGTTTGGGTGGCAAAGTTCCCAAAATTCGAGTCATAATACAGCTTTCTTTTATTACTTCACCTTCAGCTGCAAGTTCTTCAGCGAGTTGTTGAATTGTCATACAGTTCTCAACAGCTGATTTACTATTGTCATATGTAAAGCTGAAGAAACGTCTTTGTAAATCTTCAATAGTTAAATCAGATTTTTTTACCATATAACGTGTCTAATTTTTCCAACATTTGATATGCTGATTTGCAATTTGCAATTTTCGTAACTATATTGCTATTTACATTTAAGCCTATAAAAGTTTGAGCTTCAAGATCCTTTTTAATCCAAGTTTTAACTATCGTATTTGTTTCTTGACCTTCAGGTCTTTGTTCTATTTCAGTTGCCACTAAGAATAATTCTTTCAATTTTAATGTTAAATCTATCTTGAAGCGCCAAGAATTTTAGTTAACAACTTCCGATAAAATTTACATTTGCGATTTAATCGACTCCATGATAAAGTTTTCAGACTCTTAATAAAATGTCTAATACAAAATCTTGACTTATCTGACAGGAAGTGAAGATACTGCTAAGTAAAGTTGACTGACGTTGACTGACAATTTTGGCTTGCAGCGATTCATATAGTCTGATAATGGCTGACGTTACTGACTTAAATTTCTCTCAATTCAATTCTTTCTGATCGGCCTCGGTGGCTCAGCGTCTGCGTAATCGCCTCTCATGCCCGAGTACACGGGTTCGATTCCGGCCGAGGAGACGAGGATTTTTCAGGGGGACATCCTGAGATCATGCACTTCCTTCGGAAGGAAAGTAAAGCCATTGGTCCCGTGTAGTCGTTTGCCGGCTGCACGTTAAAGAACCCTTGCGAGGCAAAATTTGCGGTCCCTATAACGCTGTCCTGAAATGACCATAGCAGTTGAAAAGGACGTTAATACCAAACAAACAAACCAACCAAACCAATTCTTTCTGTGCTGCTTTGTACAGCTTTTTGCGTGGTTAGTCTGGTTAGCATCTGGTTAGCGATTTTCGTCTGGTTTTTATCTGGTTAGCCTGGTCTCTGTCTGGCGCGGTAGAAGCATGCTGGACCCATAACCTGTTGTTGTGTATAATCGCTTATTGTCTAATAAAGTAAACTTGAATTGAGTACAATGATCCAATGTGTTGCATTTATTTAATGGAATTGAGCATTACATATCGCAGGCACTCGGTATATACAAGAAGAAGACTTAATGCAATAGATACAAGAAGGTGCCTTTCCTAATGCAATAAGACACATTTTAACACTTGGCTAGATAAAAAAAATTTAAACAATGACAATGTTCTTATTCTCGTGATCATAACAATTAAGATCTCTTACAAAACATTTGCATGCTCACGCTCGGAAAACGTTTATCAATGTCTGAATAATAAATTAAATTTAAAAAATAATTAACACTCAACACAATTGTACTTGCAAAAGTATACCGAACAACCAAATTTCCCATCTCTGGTGCTATTTACCGAGGAGGCAACATTCTCTGAAGAAGGTATTTTCAATTCTGTGATGTGCAAATATTATTGGTTTAATATTTACACACCACATGTTCATTATTTTATGTTTTCAGTTTTTTTATTTGATTTTTTTTTGTATTAAAGTCTTTGCAGCATTGTTTTTGTATATCATCTGTAATAGCTATATGCTGTTGATGACCATTGTTTCTACGTTCTGGCCAAACACGTGACAACTATTGTTGAAGAAACGACTGCAACTGCTAAATTCTATACTTCACTTCATCGTTGGACTCCAGACACATCACTCTTTCAACCTCATCATCATGGGCCATCTACACCCGGTTGACTTGAACATGGAGTTTGTTCCAGCCTTTGAGTGATTGGACATTACCATTATTCATCTTTTCCACCTTGTGAAGCCTTCAGTTCTACCAACCATTGCTTATGATGTTACAACTTATCGGGATTGTTTTGTAAAAACAAAGTTATGTCCAACAATACATCTATTGTTGTATTTTATAATTTTGGAATTTTGTATTTGAAATTTCATTTATATTCTGAATTATCCCTTTTATATTTATCCAAGGCTTTCCTCTAGGAATAGTGTCCACTTCTGTTGTTGCTGCCAACATGTTGTCCAATTCTTTACTTTTCATTTTTTTTATTTCACATCTCATCTCATTTTAATGATGTTCTCCTTCCTTTTTGGATTATGTATGCCGTTATCAAATTTTGATAACTGAATCCATAATTCTCAGTTTGATTTAAATTATTTTGGAAAGAGTTTAATATTTCTTTCATGTTCATGGGGCAGGATGAGTTTCTCTCACAAATTTGAAGGGGCTGTAATCAGTTCCCTAGTCCCCAATTTTTTTTCTGCTATGTGCAGTATATCTAGTTGTGGATGGAAGCGCATGATTGTTGGTTTCTCAAACACACATTGTTTGTTTGGGCCTATAGTATTTTTGGTGCCATTTTCTTTTTGTGAACTGGTGGTCAGTACTAATTCTTTGTATAGACAAGAGGTTCTATTTATATATGCATTTCTACCTTGTCTAGCAATGACTTGTGTAGTCTGGTTTGTTTAAAAACTAATGTATGTATTTTGTACTTGGAAGTTTTTTTTTTGTATTGAGGTATAGTTCTGCAGAACAACTTAATACTGTTCCGTTAATATTATCTTCTGTAAGTGATTTGTCTTCAAGTTTTTTAATTTATTCATCAAATATCCCTTTTACTTTTGAGACTCATTAATTTCTTTTGTTGGGTTGTTTTTATGGCCCACTGCTAAATCTAGTTTTTGAATTCTTATTTAAATTAATCAAAAAGTTGTCTGGTTATTGCGGAGACAACGCCATCGTTTATTTTTAGATGTTGTACTACCATTATCGATTAAAGCCAATAAAAATTAAAATAACGTTAAAGATAAAATGTTACAATTCAAAAAACAATATTTCATAGGCTCACAATAATCCACACTACAATTACGATCATAATCGGCAGGATAAATTCAAAGTTAATATTTGGGCAAGAATTTTGGGCGACCACATTATCAGGCTCTATTTTTTACCCGAACGTTTAAATGTGCATAACTACCTGGTATTTTTAACTGAATTGTTGCCTGGTCTCTTACGTGAAGTTCATGTTCCAGAAGGAACAATTCAGAACATTTATTTTCAGCATGATGGAGCACCTGCTCATTTCGCTCGAGCTGTTACAGATCATTTAAATGCGACTTACGTCTGATTCACACATGCGTAAAAACAATGGCAGAAACGACAAGGCGGAAAATATTCTCACGTCACTTCCTGCTTTCGCCTTTCTGCCCGACAGAAAACTCCTGGTTTTTGTTGAATTGAGTCTAGCCTACAATGTTAAGAAAATTTTCTATCGGGTAGAAAGACGAGAGCAGGAAGTGATGTCCGAAAAATTTTCTGCTTTGTGGTTTCTGCCGTTGTTTTAAGCGTGGTTCCCACTGGCAGAAAACAAGAGAGCAGAGACCAGGGCGTATTTTTTCCTGCCTTTTTACTTTCTGCTCCTGCAGGTGTCCCACATGGCAGAAACTCAAAAGGATAAGATAGCAGAAGTTTTGCCCAACACAAATGCACTGCACCGAAGCAGTCGATCGATCTAAACGGTAGGCTTCGACTGCACACAGTTCGTACAGAGTTCGTTTTTGCATTCAATTGTTGTTTATTCAATATAATTTGATTAATTAATTAATAAATATATATTTCGCACCTCTTCTATTAGCGCTTCTACATCAATTTTCTTTCTCGGCCTCTTCACCTTTGTGTCCGGCTGAGTGTCGGGCATTTTTATTTTGTGAGAGAGGACGTCACTGTGACGTCACCGCAGAGATCGTTTTCTATTGGCTGAGCAATCGTTTCTGCCCTGCTTGTGCCACAAAAGTTGAACTCAACCCAACTCTAAAAAGCAGAAATTTTCAGTCGGGTAGAAGAGACGAAAACAGGAAGTGACATCATAATATTTTTCTGCTTTGTGGTTTCTGCCGTTGTTTTTACGCATGTGGGAACCACGCTTTACCCAGAAAGATGTATAGGGCGGGGCCTGCTTGCTTCCCTGATTTGACACCTTTCGATTTTTTTTTCTGGGGGTGTAAGAAGAAGTTAGTGTACGCAACGCCAGTTAATGGTGAATTGGACCTGATTGCAAAAATTGTTACAACTGGTCACGAAATTACAGAAAAAGTCGATGTGCTTGCGCGAGTTCGAGAACAAATGATCCAAAGATGCAACATTTTCATGGAACAAAACGGAGCCAATTTCGAGCACCTGCTGTAGGTAGAGACTGACAAGACTTTTACTGAGTTGGAAAAATATATGCCAAACCAGTAATCCTTTACTGTCAATTTGTTTGGATGTTCCTTGATAAAATGATAGAAGAAACACCTCTTATCCACAAAATATTTTTACTGGACATATACGTATTTCGAACCCTTTGGGTTCATTATTCAATGTCAAAGGAAATTGACATTGGGTTCATTTTTTGGGTTCATTTTCCTTTGACATTGAATAATGAACCCAAAGGGTTCGAAAGTAGTATATGTCCAGTAAAAATATTTTGTGGATAAGAGGGATAAGAGGTGTTTCTTCTATCATTATGTCGCTTTCCACAGTCATTCAACGTTTTTCAACGTTCCTTGATAAGATAATTTTCTCAGCTACATTATTTTACATTTTGTTTTGTTTTGTAGTTAGTCTTTTTTTTTTTTTTTTTTTTTTTTTTTTTTTTTTTTTTTTTTTTTTTGGTTATTTACAATTTGAAAAAATTTACTTTTCTTGGGTTATGTTTACCTACGACACAGCGTTAAACATCATTCAAAATTACGTTGCACTGAGGATTACCGTAAAAAAAAAATAAAAAAAATAAAAAAATAAAACACAGACATAACAAAATGATGGTACACCAAAAGCTAATTGAACTACTATTATTTGTTCATTTCCTCGGTACTTTTTGATGAAAAACATAAATTCTATCTGTATTAAACAAGGTTGGTACTGCTCGTGCTACTGACTCCGGCAGAAGGTGAACCTTTTCGGGATGAGGCAGATATTATTCGTAAACACTTAACATAGTAAAGAGTGCTTCCGCCACCTACTTAGGTGTGTGTAAATTATACAAGTCAGGACTTATAACTAGTCACTCCATGACTTGTAAATGATGAGCTTCTAGCCAAGCCATTATTGATGGAACAAGCCAGGTCGCGCCGCGCGAACACAGTCGCCCGAATTGGGCTCGTGCTATGCAGCGTGACGCCATTCAGCTTAGTTTGAGGTTCAATTTACGGTGTTGCTTGCGATTTGCGACCCCAAGTGTCTTATATCACTTTAATCGCCTGAATTACATCTACATCGTAATGTAGTTTTTTTTTTTGAAGGAGATAATTTACACCCTGTATACGCACCCAAAAGATGAGAAACTAATCACAACATGTGCGTCACTGTGTTAAAATCTTAAACTAGAGTCGGGAGAGAATAAATCGTTAACAAAGAAGCCTGTGGGTAAGAATTCCTGAAGTGGGCCCCTCAAAAAACAAACATGTTATGAAATTTATAAACTTTTATTATAATTTGGCAGTACTTAATGAAGTATTAAAATTTCCAAAATAATTTTGAAAATTTTTCATTTCTTAAAAAATTATAAACAAATCTTTTTTTTGTTATGGTACTTTTGTTTAAAGAGTCATATTTCAAGCTAATTTTTTCAACTCTCTGTGAAATTTAAGGGTGTGTTTCGATAGACTCACGGACCTACCAAGAGCTAACTCGTTTTAACTATAGCCAATGAGCTAAAGTGAGAATCGCGACGATCATGCTATCGAAACGCTATGGGAAGGTATCTTTGTTTAGGCGCTGTTTCACTTTCGGTTTTCGTATCAGAGATTTCTTGCTGCCCTGTATCAGAGATTTCTTGTTTATTACTGTATATTTCTTGTTTAATTCCAACACTAACGGTAATTTACTGTTGACGTTGTTGAAAGTAGACATCGACATGTTATACTATATTATTATGGTTATAGCTCCGCGATACCCGATCTACCCATACAGGATCGAAACGGGCTGCCGCCATCTTTAAACAAGTTGGATCAGTTCTCATGAAGGTGTACGACCTCGGAAGCTCGAACTGTTTCGTGGGGCCAGGGCCTCCCTTCTCGTGAGGTTCTCGACTCTATCGAAACGAGCGAGACCACCTCATGAAAACCTATCGAAACAATTCAGAGAGAGGAAACCCTACTATCGCGAGGTCGTGAGTCTATCGAAACACACCCTTAAAGATAACATGTAAAAAGCATACATTTCAGAACAAAACATAAAAGATTGAGAAAAACATTTTATGTGTAAAAAAAAATAAATATTTTTTTGTGCGACCCGGGGAGGGGGTATAAGAGAATTTGGGTACATCATAACATTATTAATCATTGCGCCGTCATTCCCTCCTCCCCAGTCCACCTTCTATAGGATTTATTGGGTTCTTGCCTCGATAGTAGTGGCAGATGTAGCTTAGCTACTCTCGGATTACATCAAGGCTTTTATATTAATGGTTACCCTCAACATGTTCATGAATCATTAATTACTTTGAATTAATTGACTATTGGTTATGAGGAATGGAGAAAAACGCCTTTATATAATAAGTAAAATAAACATTTTATTCAACAACAAACAAGATTAATAGCAAGATTTTTTTTATTGTAAAAATTAATCAAAAAGGATTAAAAAAAATTAATAATGTCGTTCTCTATTTTTGAGGAAGTAATTTAGAATTTATATATATATATAATGATCAAAATCTAATGTTCTCTTTAACTCTTTAACGGTTTCAGTTACGCTAACCTTTAAGAAATGAGTAAAACATTTTAATTTGGAACACTTTACAACAATCACTTTTGTAGCGTTGCCAGTTGTAACGTCTTCATGCGTGAAGGTGTATCTGACTGCATTTAATTACACTTAGTTTTGTAGGACGGTGATTTAATTAAAACTGAATTGTATGCTACATAATTATTATTTTACACAAGAAATTATAAAAAAATGTACGAGAGTTCGTTCGTGCTGCTGGAGATTGGTGATGTTGATGGCCAGGCGATCAGTGAGAGTCTGTGTGGTTGCTGCGATCGATCTCCTTGGTTCTGGTCCTTTCCCAGAGTGCCAAGTGGGTTTCGGAGTGGCCTCTGGTGGTCGTTAAGTGAAGGTTGGCTTCACCGCCATCTGGTGGCGATCCGCGGAAGGTGGCCACGGAGCCCGCCATAGTACTCCCCCCCCCCCCCGAATGCCGGAGGTGCGGAACGTCACAAGTATCTGGGATTGAAACGTACCTGCCTGCCGGTTCGGGTGGTGGTGCGGGCGATGGGGTTGCCTGAGGGTGCAGCTGGCTGGTGGGCCTGATGTGGTGTGGTCGTCGTCGTCGCTGTAGTGTCAGCGTTGGGGTTGACGGGTGCTGCAGCTGGTTGTCTGGTGTGGGACGGTGTTGTCGTGGCTCGCTAGCAGTTCATGCACAAGCGGGTCCCCTTCGTGGCGTTCATTCCAGGGTGTGCAAGGTTGTGGAGTGCCTGGAAAGCTTGTCGTCAGACGCACTTGGCAACGTTGATGTGGAGGTTGTAGTCGCTCAAGCGTTGAAAAACTTGCTTGATGTGATTGGCGTGCTCCTGTTCAGTACGGGACGCGACAAGAATGTCGTCCACATACGGAACGCAAAAATCCAAGTCGGAGAGCACTTCGTGTTTGTGGCGTTGGAATGTCTGCCCAGCGTTGTGTAAACCGAACGGCGTTGCTGTGAACTCGAACAGGCCAAACGGCGTGGTTATGGCTGTTTTGGGAATGTGCTCGGGCGTGATCGGAATTTGATGATATGCCCGAGCCAAGTCGATGGTGCTGGATGTGGGGCAGATGGTAACGGTCTGGGGTCGTCACCGCTTTGAGACGACGGTAGTCACCGTAAGGGCGCCAGCTGCCGTCGGGCTTCCTGACCATATGCAGGGGGCTGGCCCAGGGGCTGTTTGATGGTCTGATGATGCCGTCAGTCATTAAGGTATTAAATTCTTTTTTCGCAGCTTTCAGCATGTCGAGAGAGATACGTCGTGGTTTGGAGAAGACGGGAGAGCCAGTGGTTTCGGAGTGGTTCCCGCTCGGATTTAATTACACTTAGTTTTGTAGGATGGTGATTTAATTAAAACTGAATTGTATGCTGCCTAATTATTATTTTACATAAGAAATTATAAAAAAATGTACGAGAGTTCGTTCGTGCTGCTGGAAGATTGGTGGTGTTGACGGCCAGGCGATCAGTGAGAATCTGTGTGCTTGCTGCGATCGATCTCCTTGGTTCTGGTCCTTTCCCAGAGTGCCACGCGGGTTTCGGAGTGGCCTCTGGTGGTCGTTCGATGAAAGTCGGCTTCCTCGCCATCTGGTGGTGATCCGCGGAAGGTGGCCTTGGAGCCAGCCATAACTTTCAAAGGAATGTTAAACCATTATAGAAGATTATAGGATTACACACAATGTTTTAACAATTCGAAGAGGTGACCAAGATAGATATATTAGGTAAATAAGTTTACAAGCCATTACCTGCTTTCATTGTTGCTCCAGCGCCATGGAAGGTTTGTAGGGGTCTTCAATATTGTGGCTTTGCGATATTCATATCTAATTTTACAGGTTTAAACATTAACAATACTGATAATAATAATTTCTTTATTTTGGTTCATCATTGAGAAATAAACTGTGGTAACTAATTTAACAGGATTTTTGTGAATGATTTCACACTCAGTTAATTGCGACTTTTTCTTTCATTGTCAGTATTCTTTCCTGCTTCCTTCTCTTTCATCGGACATTTATCAACTCCAACTCCAAAACTGAGGATTCCACCTGAATCTCATAACCATTCGCCGATCTTATAAAAAGAAACCAACTGATAATAATTGTCTAAACTCGAGAAAAGGTGATCAAACGTTGACAGCACCGGGCTCATAGTCCAAGCTGGAGAAAATGATAGGGGGAGGGGGTCTCCACTCAACAGAGCTCACTGTAAAAGGAACACTGCTGTCAACTAACTCCAAGGATGAAATATCTTATATTTGATGACAGGAAATCTCGAATAGAATCTCCAAGCTGCTTCTTCAATTAAATATCTAAATTATAATAATAATAGTTTAGAAAAACGTTAGGCATAATAAAAGTGTTCATAAACTAAGTTGCTTCTCCTAAATGTGGATAGTTGATCAAATTTGGAAGTCTAATGTTGAATGAAGAGGTCTAACTGATATCTGATTTAAGATAAATTTCTAAAAATGGATCATAAATGTTCTTTAGAGGGGGGTGGGTCGCCACATTTTTAATGTTCTCAATCGATTTCAACAATTTTGAAAAAGCACATTGAATCTGTATTTATTAACGTCTAGCTGATATACCCGACATTTTTCGAGCTGTTAATTTGATGAAATTTTGCAATATCTGAATTCGAATATAAATGAAAAACCCTTAATAAAGTATATATTCACTTTGGAAAAACGAAAAGAAATATTCACCCTTAACATTTTAGAATATCAAAGAAATGCTCCTATGAGTGTTGAATTATATACACAACAAGTTTTTTTCAAAATTGTTGAATTAGATTGAGAACATTAAAAAATATTCATATTTTTATTAATGATTTACCTTTTTACACAAAAATTTTTTTCTCATTCTTTTATGTTTTATTAAAAAATATATACTTTGTACTTGTAATCTTTAAAATTTCAAAAAGAATTGAAAAATTTGCTTGAGATATGATTTTTTAAACACAAAATTACCAAAAAATGTATTTGTTTATAACTATATAACAAATGGAAATTTTTCAAAAATATTTTGGGAATTTTAATACTCCATTACGTACTGCCAAATTATAATAAAAGTATTAAATTTCACGACATGTTTGTTTTTGAGGGGCCCACTTCAGCAATTCTTACCTATGTGAATATTTTGCATGCGTAGCTTGTATATTCCAATTAGAATGAAAGTATTGGGCAAAATACAACCAAACAAATAAAAACAAAAAAAATAAAAAAATAAAAAAAGTAAAAAAAAAAAACCCAGATAAAATAATGTGTAAAAATGATCATTTATTTTATTTTTGGCTTATCCACATTTGTTATATACCGAAGAAGATTTAAAATAAAACATAAATGAATTAAAAATAAAACAGTAGAGTTTGTTTGTCGAACTTATCCTGGTGATTATATAGATAAAACACTGTTGAAATTAAAATAAAAAATTGAAAAAGAGCTAAATTATCCATTGAACAATGAAAGAGGGAGTAATTTAATATCATTAAATTTCATTTCATAGCTTTAATTATGTTTATTTACATTCAAGAGTGTGAAACTTTACAACGCGAATATTAGTTAAAATGAAGCGCAGTCCCGATTCTAGTTCCTCGGCTGCTCACCAGGTGTAATTTAGTTGCGCCACCAAGCAATCGTTCGATTGCCTATATTGATCCTTTCAAGACGTGCACTAATGTTAAGACTATGAACATAGGGCTGTAATATATCAAACGATACGTACCGACGAGTCATAAGTGAAATATAGTGTTACTTTTTTGTTTATCATTTAAGCATTGTTGACGAAAGTATGGAGCACGTGCCTGTTATGAAGCTTTGTCGAGTAACATGCTCATATCAATTTTAAATTTCAGTGCTGTTAGGCCTATTGTTAAACGTGGGTAAATAATTTTAGGGCGATTGTTAAAAAATAGCTAATCAATGTTAGGCCTATTGTTAAAAATGGCTAATTAATGTTTGGCCTATTGTTAAAAACGGCTAATAAATGTTAGGCCTCTTTTTAAAAATGGCTAATTATTGTTTGGCCTATTTTTAAAATGGCTAATTAATGTTAGGCCTATTGTTAAATATGGCCGAATAATGTTAGGCCTATAGTTTAAAATGGCTAATTAATGTTAGGCCTAATGTTAAAATGGCTAATTAATGTTTCACCTTTTGTTAAATATGGCTAATTAATGTCAGGACTATTGTTATCAGTAGGTGATTGATATTAGGCCTATTATATATGGTCCATGGCTAATTAATGTTCAGCCTAATGTTAACAACAGGTAATTGCTGTTAGGCCAATTGTTAAAAATAGCTAATTGATGTTAGGCCTATTGTTGTTAACAGCTAATTAATGTTAGGCTTATTGTTATCAATAATCCATATATATATATATTATAAATCAGAGTCCATTGGAGTGTTTGTCCTTTTACAACTCAGAAAATACTCAACGAATCTCCATGAAACTTTCCATGTATGTATTTAAAATTACTGTGCCCCACTTAGGGTACTTTTTATATCGTGTTTTTATCAATTTAATAAGTTATTCTTAATTTTCGTAAAGTTGAATAGACTGCAAAGAATGTCACTAGATGACAATGCCAGACGGCACACTTCTATTTAGTTACATACTATTGTAACTTTTATTTAACATATTACTATTATTTTATTAATTAATTTTGTTTATAGAAGTAAAATTACTATATAATGATTTAAGAGACGATAGCTTAAATTCAGCTTCTATAATAGAAAATTTAATCGAACAAACAGCCTATCGAACAAATCGAAAATTTAATCGAACAAATCGGGCATATCAGCTAGTAGAAATGTAAGTCATGTTGTTGTCAATTAATAAATTCTCGGCCTTTTTTAACACTAACTAATTGATGTTAGGCCTATTATTATTAACAAATAATTACTGTTATGAATTGTTAGCAACTGTTATAATCTTATGTATGTTGTGTACGGCCTGTAAAGCTCCTAATGCTATGACAAAGATGCAATAAATTATAAAAGTTTGCAATTTTTGACGTACTGCCCACTGTGTACTACTAATCAATCTCAAATATTTACGTTAATACTTTGTTGTACATCTGCATCGTTGTATGAGACAAGGAATTTGTATCGTTTTGTGTATTAACATGAACATGAAGCAATAAAATAGATGTGAGTTTAGATAGAATCAAAGAAATTTCCACTGTTTATTTAAACCAACTGCAAGTAAAAGTGAAATATTCAAAATTAAAATTACAACTGCGTCACAGCTAAAGCTCCTTGGAATGCTTACAAGATTTTTTCCGACAGCGCTTTGCAACAATGATTTTTCTCTCTTAACGTTTATGGTAACTTTGATTACCAAGCGATGCATGGCTCCAGCAGTGGAAAGAACATAGGCGCAATAGTTTAAACATTTAGATGTGCTGTCATTTCATTTCTCTTTTCGCACTGCAATTGAATATGTAAATTTACTTGCCGTTTTCGCCATTGCTGTATATAAAATATTACTGTAATATTAAAGAACAAATTTTTATATTCTTCTTTTCAGCATATTTGAAAATCGTTTTACGAGTTATATTCTTGTTGTTAATTGGAGACTGGATTACGCTTTTTGTGATGGAAAAGGAATTTCTTGCAATGGAAATATGAAGACAGTTGAGAGAAATGCCATGTTGAATTTAAATGCAACTAATAGTGATAATTGCAGCCTGGCCTGTAAGAAATTTCCTCGTCGATTCGGAAGAAGATCGGTGCAGTATAATTCTAGATTATGCTATAATTCCGAAATTAATCGAAGCGAATCTTTCATTCCTAATATTAAGTTTACCCGCCCCGAGGTCGTTTCTCACTCAGTTTCTCCTGCTGTTCCATATACATGACATACTAGCAGGGAAAGTAAGACTGTTGCTTCGTTGAGGTCGAATGATTCGATAACAAATGAAAATAGCCAAAATCATGAAAATCGACTTATTTGTGAAATTCCCACAGCGTCTATAAGTGCGATTGAGGAACCTTCAGAACTTTTGCAAACATCTAATTGCTTTAATTATTATTATCCTGTTCCTTCATTTTACGATAGTCGTCTTCATCAAGGACAAGGACGGTTGCCAAGGGAACCAGCGACATCTGCAGCTTCGTGCTGCTGCCTGGATTCAGCTCTAGCCAACGCTTTGAGGACGACATCCATGCAACGAGACCAGAGCTTAGAAGACTTCACAATAACTTCTTCGTTCCAAAGCTTATGGGAAGCAGCCAGCCTATGTGGTGAAGTCGAGAGCATATGCAACTTAAACTCTATTTCACTCAGCACAAATTCACTCCAGGAGGAAGCCATCACAGCTTTGCCACAGCCATCCCATTGCCACAGCAGACGCTAAAGTAATTCTAGATATACTTTCAGCCTCTTCGTATGGTATGAAATTCTGTTTTTCATGATTAAGATTAATTAAGACATTTATCAAGTATATTTTTATGTCGTGTTCTTGATTAGCCAACTTAGGCGTCTTGGCGTTTTATTGATATTATTTTAATGCTTATTTCTCTGATGTTCATATTCGGTGTTCCTTCCCATGATTTACCTAACTAGGTTGCCGCGATCTGTGTCAGCGGTACTAACGTCTACCTCTCATCGTTGCGTAGGCTAGCCAGACGAACTTACCTGCATCGGACGAAATTGTTTCTCTAACGGAGCCACGCTAAATCCAATTTTGAGCACTCTGTATCAATCTTTATTATTAGTTATCAAGTCACTAATTGTGCAAGATATTATTCAGTTATTTTATTTGAGAAAAATTTTTGAATGTAACACAATCTTGTAATTAAAATTGATATTTCATTTGAAACAAACTTCCTCTTTACATCACTTCCACGACTTGGACACCTCTGGAGTTTAATTGGTTTTTCTTAATTAAAATTTATAAAAAGAACGTGACAAATATACTCAATTGCCGTGGTAAAGCTCGATCCGCAAAAAGAATGGGTCAACTGCCTGGTCCGAAAGCGCATCCCAAGAAAGTGAGGACCACGGACGTCTTTCGAAGAGTACGAAAATTGGGCTCCGTCGGAAATCCCCCAGCAAAAACAAATATTGCTTCGAAACTAGGAATATCATCCGCAACAGTAAAAAAATTATCAAGAAAATTGCTTCTTTTTTGGGATGGCATTTATGAACTTTTACATGGGATATTCAATAAAAATTCATTCCTTACCAGCACCCTTTCACGCCATTACCTAAAATTTTTTGAACCATTCATAACATCGGATGCGGCTCATGGATTCATTACCGTAGGCTTGTTGAGGCATCTGATAGTTCTATGAATGTTTTCCCCGGTTCGCAGAATTTCACTGCACAACGCTGTTCGAGCAAGTCGTTTATCGTGAAAAATCGCAGTGCATTTCAAATTGACCCATTGGCGATCAAATTTACTAAGGAATTTACCTTTACAGTATATATTTTCCTATAAATTTTTTTGCAAGTTAATACTGAATTCTCTATCATTGTACAACCATTATAAATAAAAGGTATTCATATTATTTTATCATTATTGTACAACCATTATATAATACATATAAACACAAATTGGCTATTAAGTTTAGTTATGTATAATATCAAATTTGATAGTGACTTGGCATTGCGTTCTGTTCACGAGAAGAGAGAGAGAGAGACAGACAGACGCTGACTAGCATAGCTGTGAGCAGTGGGCAGCGAAGACGCTGTTTGAATCTTCATATAAAGTCCATAAGCCGAAAGTTCATAAGCTCTTGCCTCATCACATCGCAGAAAGGAAGGTGGACTGCAGAAAACTTTACGAGAAATTGCGAAATAACACCGGTTCCCTGTAATCACATCCCGACCAAATCATCTGGTGCCTCCACAGTGAATTTCTCCACTTTCAGGATGTTCAAGAGCGCCCTCGGGAAGCGATGCACAGTGGTCCAAAATCCCGAAAAGCTGGCCAAAATTCAAAAAAATCAATTTCGAATTTTTTAAAATATTATTAGTGTTTCGGAAAAAGAACTAAGTTCCACATCGAATGTTCTCAGATTTAGATTTAATATACTTCAATTTCTAGCGGTTCAAAGTTGACCTTCATACGAAACAATTGTGACAATTCAAAGTAACAGAGATTTTACTAATCTGGTTTTGCGGGTATATTTTAAAAAAGAAGTTTGCAAATCAAATTTTGCAGAGTGGATTCTATTCCTGGAAGTATGTGCAATAGAAAAATATATTAACATGAATCAAAGGTGAGTGGGCATCTGGTGATTCTGGATAGAGCAGTGTACATCGATGGTGTACAGGCTATGCTGGATAATGGTCCGTATAAAGCCTTAAGCACCGACCCTGTGCAGGATCTTGTCCGAAAAACCAAGGATTGTCTGAAAAATTGCAAATTCCTATTCAAGAGGCTTAAGACTAGTAAACTCATCCCGAGCAACCCTGTTCTCCGAAGGCTGTATTGTTTACTTAAATTGCACAAACCAGGGAATCAATACAGACCAATTGTCGACAACACGAATTCCCCTACAAGTATGGTTGCTAATTTTTTGATGACCCTCAAGCTACCAGGGAAGACTTTCGCCATCAGGAATAGCATGGAACTTCTTAAGGAATTAAAAGAAGTTAAATTAGAATAAGATCATATACTGGTGTCCGTTGATGTGTGCGCTTTATTCCCAAGTGTACCCATCAGGGAGACATTGGATATACTACAACGCGTATTAGAAGACAACGACATTCCCCTAGGTGAATGCAGAGACATTATGTGTTCGACTAGGTTGTGCTGCCTAAACAACCTTTTACAGTTTAGCGGCAAGTGGTACCAAATGACGAATGGTACCCCGATGGGATGTTGTACTAGTCCCTTTCTAGCTAATCTATTCCTAAGGGACCTGGAAAATACTGCATCCAGTACATTCCCATATATCCCGCAAAACATGGTTCAGTTATGTCGATGACATATTTGCCATCTTTGATACATCCAAATGTAATCTTAACTTGTTTCTCGACAATCTTAATGCTACATCTAATAACATCAATTTTACAATAGAATTAGAAAAAGACAAGAAAATTCCTTTTTTGGACGTTGTAATTGGTAGAGACGAGGGGGAGGGTAAGCTAACCTATGGGGTATATAGGAAACCCTCGTTTGTGCCTGCTTACATCAGCAATAGCTCGAATCATTGCTTCACCCACAAGGTTGCCGCCTTCCAGCATATGATCATGAAGGCGTTAAAACTGCCACTCATACCACAACAACGAGAAGAGGAACTCTTGAAAATCAAAGATTTCGCTGCAAACAATGGATACAGGAAGGACCTTATAGATAACATAGTAAGGAAACGTATCAGGAAGATGGAAATCCTACAGGCCACAACACTGACCCCAGAAAGGGACAAACCTAAATTTTGGGTCATTCCCTATAATTAGGACATCACCAAAGGACTCGACAAAATTGCAAGAAGATTTGGATACCGGGTTGCATACAAAAGCTCACACACACTGAAGAAATTACTGGGATCTGTCAAGAATAAAATACCCGATGATCAGTGTGCTGCTATCTACAAACTGAAGTGCGGAGGATGTGAATCTTTGTACGTGAACAATCGAGGAGGAAGATTGCCACAAGGATAGAAGAACACTTCAGACATATCCGAAACTACAATCCACAGGCCTCCAGCTTCGCACACCATGCGATCTCCACTGGACATGGAACAACGCCTAACAATTATCAGATCCTCCATAAGACCGGCGATTGGCGTAAGCTCAATTGTTTGGAATCTTTGGAGATTAGGAAAATACAGGAGGACAGATCCATGAATGGTGATAAGGGTTCTTTGAACCTTCAAAATTAGATTAAGCTTCTGGAACACATATAATGAACTATGTTTATGTTGGTTATTTATTTATTGTTAATTTTATTCTTATTATTTTACATTATTCTGGCTTCCTGCTAATATTTTATGCATTTTCTTATTATTTACTTTCTCGGCCTTGCAATTTGAGTCACTGAATGTATATTACCTTAATCTGATGTTTTTTCTTTATAATTTACCCTATTAGCTTATACTACTTTTTTAAAAATAAGTAATCACTGTACAGGATAATTTACCTGATTGAACCTTAAACCTTCCATGTATCTGTATAATTGGAACCTGATTGGTTAGCCATGCATATAAATAGCCTGTTGGCATTGTGTGCCTTAGTCATGTTGAAAAATGAGTGCGTAGCACTCGAAATACGTATTCATGGTGAATAATCCTTGTTGTGGAAAAGCGGTGGCGTCTTGTTTTTGCTATATTAACAACATTTTTTTATATATCACATAAACAGGTTTTTTCAAGTTAAATTTAAGTCTTTAAGATATGATATACAGGTTGAATCAAAAGTCGCAGTGCACCCTGTTTTTTCGAAAACCTTGCAGGAATTGGGAAATCTGAATATTCCAGTAAGGTATGGGTGAGGTGGTCTATCTTTTACGGTATGTACCGAACATGGCCCCCATCTTGAATCTAAGTCAATTTTTTTAAATGGAAAGGGGGGTCATGTGATATATTAAGTAACATCAGCATTTTCTGACAATTTCATTCCTTAAACAGATTTGAAGTAGCAGTTATGGTTCAAAAGTTACAACACATTTTTTTGGAATTACAGGCTGGACGGTTCTCCATAAAGGACAGTCATTTAATGTGTTCAACATGGTGTCCCTCTTAGTCAACGCACATTTGAAGGCGCTGAATTCAATCGTCATGCACTCGCAGAAGGATTTCCGCAGAAATTCTGGCACATGCTTCAATGCTTTGCTGGAGATTGTGTCTGTTTCTGATTTTCTCTGCATATACGAGTTGCTTTTAATGACCCCACAGATAAAACTCAAGTGGTGTGAGATCAGGTGATCTGGATGGCCATTCCACAGCACCACGTCGGCCAATTCAATGATCATGAAGGATTTATACGATCGATAACTGGCTGATTCTACATTCTGCTGACAAACGTCGTATGCTGCGTTGAGGGCTCTTGACGAAGGAGTAAAAGCATTTGTCTCGTCAGTAGCACTTATTGGATGACCACTGCCTCCGGTCCGTGTCAACCACAGTACCAGTTTCTCGGAATTTCTTAATTAAGCACCTGACAGTATTGTGTGAAATTGGAGTCTTTCTGGATGCCGGTTGTTAAAATCTACAGCTATGACACGGAAACTTCGTACTCCACACATCAAAATGACCTCAATTCTCTCCTCTGTGGTCAAAGCCATCTTCAGTTACCTGCTACAAAATGAAACAAAATGTTTTGTAACTTTTGAACCATAATTGCTACTTCAAATCTGTTTACAGGAATGAAATTGTTAGAAAATGCTGATGTTATTTGATATATCACACGACCCCCTTTCCATTTAAAAAAATTGACTTAGATTCAAGATGGCCGATTTCAAGATGGCGGCCATATTCGGTATATACCGTAAAAGATAGACCACCTCACCCATACCTTACTGGACTATTCAGATTTCCCAATTCCTGCAAGGTTTTCGAAAAAACAGGGTGTACTGCGACTTTTGACTCACCCTGTATTTCGAAAGAATTAAATTTTCAAGTACTCAAATAGTTATGCATTCCAGCTTATTCTAAGTTCTAATTAATACTATATCTTAGATTACACTTTTCTCTTTTGAATCGTTAAAACTTTGCTGCCTTTATGGCTCTGCGATAGATTTTTGTAGCGCTCCGCGCTATTTATTTCAGCATCGATCCGAAATATAAACAGATCGAATTGTAATATACAGAGAGATATTCTATCCAAAAATGTCTTCCTATGAATAGGGTCATATTAATGTTATTTGTGTACACGCATAATTGAGAATGATATATATATTTCACATGTGTTTATTTGTATGTTTGTCTTTTTGTGTGTCCTTAATAATCTCCTAAACGATAAAAGTATTTACTACCAAATTGTGTATATTTTTTTCCGGTACTCAAAATTTTTTCCGATATAGAATAGGTTTTGTTTAGAAGGTTGAACAATTCTCGTTAAAGAAATGAATAATTTCTCATTAAAGAAATAAGTGCATGTCTGGAAATCTCTGGTTGTATTCAAGCATCCGAGGGCGAGATATTCGGTGAGTGTGTCACTTGACGAGTGTGTTTATAATAAATAATTAACGATTGGAAAGAACTGTATGTCGCTTACACATCAACATACAGAGAAAAGGCGTAACGATGCGCTTAAAATGATTTTTTAACTAAACATAAGTTTTTAACAAACAGAAGGTCTAATCAAGGGAAAGAAGGCACTCTTTCGATATCCTTTGCTTGAGTAACGACACAAGCATAACTTGCTATTAGAATTCGCTTCGTTTAAACATTTTTGGCATTCAAGTTTGCTATTTTGATACTGTTATGCTGTTTTCAGTTATTTGGATCTAAGATTCGTAATCAGCGACCTCTAAAACCCTAATATACCAACTTTCGTGTAAATTAAATAATTTTTGACATTTTGGCCAGTTTTTCGGGATTTTGGATCACTGTGACACGGTGCAGAATTT